>VBSM01000605.1:32147574-32164576 GCA_008086735.1 Cheirogaleus medius | reverse complement strand
AGGGGCAATGTATGTAACCCTAACAATATTTGTTCCCCCATTATATGATGAAATTTAAAAAAAAACAAAAAAAAACTATATCTTAGAGAGGAGAGTACATTAAACATACATAAGTTACTTTTTGTCTAAAGTACTGTCTATTCATTTTTCTTAATTATTTTATTACTATGAATAGAAATAGTACCATTCAGAAAAACTTAAGAAACACTAGGTCTACAAAAACCTCTGAAAATATCATTAAGTCATACAATCTTATAGTTAAAAGAGATCTTAGTGATCATTATGTGCAGCAATTCTTATTGTGGAGAGACAGTTAACAGAATTACAAGTATCAATAACTATATTTTATCTATGAAGCCTCCATTAGCTGTTATGCTTACTTATGGGAAATGTATTTGATACTTCTGAAAACTATCAGTCATGTGTGTCTCTGGACAACTGTCTCACTTTATAAATGAAGAGAATGAGTTCCAAAGATTATTTGTTCAAGGTCGCACAGCTAGTTAGTGACATACAAGGTTTCCTGCCTTTTAGTTTAATGCTCTTTCTACTACAAAACATTATGTCTAGTAAATATAATAATATAGACAGTGATCAATGATGTCATAATTAAACATCAGAATATCACTCAAAATTATTCCCATTAAAAGAAGTAACATCTAGTTTAGTCATAATCAGTAGGCATGGTTCAATCTTATTTTTTAAAGGCATGGTTCAATTTTTAATCCTCTTTTACCTGTGTGTTCTCGGAATTCCACCATTGCCTTCATTGTTTTAGAATCTGCCAGAGCCATCAACCAGAACAGTTTGGTTCTACCACAACCTTCATGAAGATCAACCTTTATAGCTTCTTCTTCTTCTTTGAACACCTATTGTTTCATTAAAGAAAAGAGAAAAATATATTTACTTATTACTCTGAAAGAGGAAATATAACTTTAATTATTCAATAGTAATAATGGCTTTCGTTTAAGAAGCATCCTAAAAAGTTCCAGATATTTCCAATCTTTTCCTCTTTAATCTTCACAACAGCCCCATTTTTATAAATGTAAAAACTACATGTTGGAAAGGTTAAACAACTTGCTAAATTTATATTTGATGAGCGAGATAGCTGGGAGCTCAACAAAGGTCTTTGATTCCAAAGTCCATTTTTTTCCCATTAAACTAAGCTTCTTTCCTGCATTAATTTCAAAATTCATTGACTATATTTTATGTTCCAGATACCATTCTGGGTATAAAGACAGAAATGTCACCTGTCTTTGATGAGTTTTGGTTCGTCGATGAAGATGAAGGAATCTGTCACAGTCAGTACATAAATTTCCACAGACATTGCATAAAATGATTGCTGCAGTTTCCCCATCATCATGGTTGTCACACATAGGCTAAAATAAGACATTTCCATGTGTTACATCAGATTAACAAGAAAGTCTTAGACATTCATAGAAATCGAAATTTATTTACAATAACAGACTGTTACTCTGAAGTCCTTTAAGAATTTAGAATATGAATGTTAAACAGCAGTATTGCAAGTATACTTAACTACAAAAATCTCTGAAAATCCCATAATGTGCTATGTAGGCTCAATAATTAATAAAATGAACATGTATACTTTGCTTAGTGAATTAAGAAATATTTTCCCCATTATATATTCAAACATTCTGTATGCTAAATGAATAAAAGGATTCATTTTTGAAACCTGAACATTATAAGAGAAAATGTTGAAAGGTCCTATATAAAGTTTTCTCTTTCAGTGAACCTAAAAATACCATCAAACCTACTTTAAGAACATATGTGAATAGGTGGTGTGTTATGTTGTCTGTCTTACTGCTTTATTTCCTCCTTCCCACCGTAACACTGATTACATTTTCGAATAATATCTAGACATAGAATGAGATTCTGGCTGAAAATAAGTTTTAATGTAAAAATGACTCAGAGAAGCACAAGAAAGCTCTTTTATATAATTAAATAAAAGCCCCTAAAGTTCCCAGTATACTATGAAGAGGGGACTCTAAGTGAAATAGACTTGTGCAATAAACTTGGCCTATAGGATACAATTTTTCAAGAGTTTCACTAATTGTGTATTTTGACTTGCTGGGTTTTTCTAAGCTAAGCTAAAAACAAGATAAATTCTTATAAAATAATTCTGGTCTTACCATTTGTTTTTGTTGCCCATCTTTTCCCATCCATCTCCCTGAGGAGAGACGATCTACATGGTCCTGATCAAGAACACACAGTGATGCTAGAGCAAGCCAGAGCTGTGGAAAAGAAAAGCTGTTACACCACTGAATTTTTAGAAAAGACTTAAAAAATGCTAATGTCTGACACATGACAACAGCTCAGTAAATGCTGGCTGACTTTGAAAATACATAGATATTCAGTGGCACTCAAGTTTTCCTGAGGTGGTACCAGGCACATATGATCACTGCCATATGTACCATGCACACAGTAGGCACTCAAATATGTACCGAGCAAATGACTGTTTGCCTGATGAACCATCTGGTTTTCTACTTGATACATGAAATTATCATTTATTGGTCTACTATGCAAACATTAATTTACATATTTAATATACCTTACTTGCATATTTAATATTTACTGTACCTTTTGCATATTTTCCCATTTAATATCATTTGCCTGAGGCATTAAATTCCCAAGAAGGTGGGACAATAGCTGTTTAATTTTTCACAGTCCCATGAGGAGTTGGGTACATATTAACATCCTTCTAGATAATAAGAGTTCCTCAGAAGTCTCTGTTGCTCCAAGGAGTCTAGTTGGTATATTTTGTCATAAATAAATGTCTAATAAGCTTTAGAAAACTGCCCTCAAGAATAGTTAAAAAATTTCTGAGGCTTAAAGGGTAAGCTTTAGTTTTACACACTTGACATATTCCTTCATTAATGGAAACAAGAAACTAAGAAGTGCATGTGACTGGCTGCAGTTGGAAAGCAAGAGATAGTGCATGCAAGGAGAAAATGAAGGAAAAGAACACACGAGTGGTTTCTGTCAAAAATACCTGCTTCAGGTGTCATGCTGGCAAGATAGCATTAACAGGCTTTTTCTGCCTTAAGGAAATCCAATTTATCTTCTTTTTCAGATTTCTGAGGACTAAGCTAGGCAATTTTTACCAGCATCCACTTTTTCCTAATGCTATCTCATTGCCCTGCTTTAAGGAAATGTCACATCTTCTCTGGAAGTATATGGGACATGAAATCTGGTTGATTAAAACTTACTATAAATGTCTCATCTGAAAAATGCAATCTCACCTACTCAGAGAGTCTATCCCACCCTGCTCTGGACAAGTACTTCTTGCTTTTTAAAAGTAAAACCTGTAAACCCAGTAAGTAAGCTATGGGGCTCAACATTAGGAAAACTAGTCCATACAAAAAGGAGTAGGAAGGGGCTTAGCCTACAAAAGACCTCCAGTCTATCACAGGATAATGCTGATACTAAACTCATTGTGGAAAGCTATGAACAGAACATTAGAAAGACAACACACAAATACTCAACATACTTTAGCCTTTTCTAACGAGTATAACTTCAGCTTCCTAAATAATAACAGAAACAACTGATTATAGAACATATAACAGTGAAAAATGACTGCCATATATAGTTCATAATTTACAAAAGCCTTTATACTTATTCAGTACATATAATAAGTGGTTAAAAAAGGATTAACTTGACTTAGTAATTAAAATTTTTTCAAATATATTACTGAAAAAGAATATGTGATGATACAGACCAAATTAAAACAAACAAAAATACCTACTCTAGTTGTTGCAATACATCTCACTGGAGACCTAAATTCTTCTTCCATCTTAGTCAAGGCAATGATGGTTTCTGCAATAGCATTTTTTGTCACTCGGGACCAAGCTTCTGACAGATGACCCTATTGAGCAGGGCAGAATATTTTAATAAGTAACCAGAAATGTATTATCATAGTAAATTTTTTTTTTTCTTTTTTGAGACAGAGTCTGGCTCTGTTGCCTGAGCTAGAGTGCCGTGGCATCAGCCTAGCTTGCAGCAACCTCAAACTCCTGGGCTCAAGCAATTCTTCTGCCTCAGTCTCCCGAGAAGCTGGACTACAGGCATGTGCCACCATGCCTGGCTAATTTTTTCCATATATTTTTAGTTGGCCAATTAATTTCTTTCTATTTTTAGTAGAGATGGGGTCTTGCTCTTGCTTAGGCTGGTCTCGAACTCCTGACCTTGAGCGATCCGCCCGCCTCAGCCTCCCAGAGTGCTAGGATTACAGGCGTGAGCCACCGCGCCCGGCCATCATAGTAAATTCTTATCTTTTAAATAACATCTCTCACCAAAAGAAAAGATTTATTTGGAACAAGACCATGGGATTTTAGACCAGGGAGCACAGATTTCTAAACTAAAAATCCTTCACAACCCTATGGAAAATTCAACTTCGAATCATTATTTGATGATTTTTTAAAAAAGTAAATATAAATTTAAGTTCTCAATATTCTTTGCCTGTAGAGTTCAAGGGCATTTCCTCTCCCATCTGGATAAAAACATACAGAAATACTAAGGTTATCTATGCCTGAGAAATTTTATTATTTAACATAAAATGTATAGAGCTAAGCCAACTGCTTTAGATGAAAGTATTACTGGCACCCAAGAGCATAAATGGGTTCAAAGTACTACTACCTTTATTTGCTAACTTGATTTGTAATGAACAGTCAACTATTATAGAATTTAGGTGTTCCTCAACATTTTCATCCAGTGAACACCCTGAGAAAGCCTGTTTGCCACAAAGATTGAGAAAATGTCCATGCTGTTGGGAAAAGTGATATAACTTCATCTCTTCCCCAGAATATCCTCCCACTTTTCATATCCACATGTTATCAGTCTTTTAAGGGGAAGTTTAATTCCTCCTTTTCCAAAATGCCTTCTATTCCCTCTGCCTTTCAGGGACCTATATTCCATGGTATCTTGTCTCCCTTCAGGGTGGCTTCCTGGAAATACAATGGAATCTGTGAAAACTGACACTGTGGAGTAATGTAAGAGCCAGGCATTCCGTGAAGCAATTCCCTGCCCTCCACACTCCCAAATCTCCTCTGAAAGTCAGCATCTTAAGACATTGGTGTAGGACATTAATAGAGAAGAATACAGGCTTTATAAAAACCATGAACACCGAAGAGAATGAGAAACTTCCACTTCCAGGAGTCCTTTTTTCTCCTTTAGGCTTTTGAACTCCTTTCTTAAGGTCCAAAAGAGTAAATTTTATTTTATTAAGTTTTAAAGTCTTGGAAGACTTATGTAACAATTCTTAAGTTAATTGGGACGTTTGAAATAAACATAGTTTACATAAATGACAAATTTATCACTCTTTGAAAAGACAAATGGCATAATAGTTAACATACTAAAAACAGTCTTAAGTAAAGCAAAATAACACTAATGGACTACTACTGTCAATTCAGCAGAGTAAGCTGTTTGTTTTGCCTATCAGATTCCTGCTGCACCTCCCTGTAAGAATGGTTTGGGAGAAGCGGAACTTACTGCTGCCATATCCTTGATAAGTTTAATGATGATCTCTGAGATCTGGGTAGGAGTTGAGCCCTTCATCCACCAATGACTTTCACCTCGTCGAAGATAACTACAGAGAAAAATCAGAATTTGTAAACCAACAAACTATCAGTGGTAGTGGTTACAAATGCAAAAGATGAAAATGTTATTTCAGCATGCAGTATTTTAAATTTTTAAATGACTGAATCAATTAAAACATTTTAAAATAAAATTAATCAAAACATTACCCAAAATCTAGCTCTTCAATCCCAACAGCAGCTAATGTTCCTTTTCAAATATTTCTGTGTGCATCTTCTAGTGGTCCATGGACCACAAACTATTTGTTTTCCGTGCACATGGAGACAATAAAAAGCATGTGCAAGAATATACATCAACTATATCACTAAGCACACTACTGTTTAGCTCAGCTGACATTTTTTTCCCCTAGCAAGTCTATCTACACTAAGGAATTGATACTCTGATTAATATTCTGGTGCTATCTATCTGCTTATTGTCATGGATTGGCTCTGTGAGTAGCACTGTTCTAGAAGTCTCGAATTTTCCACTGTTACACACAATTATAGAACATCCTTGCATATATATCTTTTTGCAAATGTATCAAAGTTTTAGAAGTAGAACTGGTAGGTTAAGGGATAATGCATACTTAAAATATAGTTAGATATTATCAAACTGACATTTAAAAAGGCTGTAGCAAATCATAATAGGTGAAAATGTCTATTTCCTCACAATGTTGCAAAACAAAGATATTCTGCAATTGTTTTAATCTACATTTCTGATTCGTAGTGAGGTGCTTTTTCATTTGTTTATTGGCATTTGTAATTTTTTTACTATGAACTATTCTTGTTATTTATTTTTCTATTAGTTGTTAGCCTTTTTCTCATTGATTTATAGTCATTCTTCTAATATTATGGCTAATAATTCATTGCTTATTATATAGGTTTAAATATTTTTTCCCAAGTGAGTTGTTTATATTTACATTTAAATAGTATCTCTGATCAAGTAATTTTCATGTTTAGGTAGCCAAATATATAAGTCTTTTCCTATATCGCTTTGGGTTCTGTGTTTTTGTTTTTTTTTTTCCCCACTCCAGTATTTTGTTTAAGGTCTTCCAAAATTGAAGATTACAAAAATATTCTTCTGTGATTTGTCCTAGTAGAGTTTCTTGTTGTTGTTGTTGAGATAGTGTCTCACTCTGTTGCCCACGCTAAAGTACAGTGGTGTCATCATAGCTCACTGCAACCTCAAACACCTGGGCTGAAGCAATCCTCCTGCCTCAACCTTGTGAGTAGCTGGGAATACAGGTGTGCATCACCATGCCCAGTTTTTAGAAAAATTTGTTTTGTAGAGACAGAGTCTTGCTATGTTACCTAGGCTGGTCTCAAACTCCTGGGCTCAAAAGATCTTCCTGCCTCAGCCTCCCAAAGTGCTAGGATTACAGGTATGAGCACCGTGCCAGGCCCCATGTCCTAGTAAAATTTTAAAAGGTAAATACATAAACCTTTAACTGAAGTTCACTTTATTCCCCCTGTGTTTACTTATTTATTTTTATTGTGGTAAAAAACATAAAACCTGAAGTTTACCTTTGTATATGATGTGAAGTAGAGGTCTACAATCTTTTTCAATATAGACAAGCAAATATTCTTATATCATATATCCAGCCTCCTTTCTTTTCCTCACTAATTTCTAATTGCAAATGACATTTTTATTACATATGATGTTCCTTTTATACATGGGTCATCAGTTGTTAATGGCTTTTATTTGGTGAGTAAGCCAAAAAAGGTAGAATTTGAAATTATGCCTTAATTTTTAATCAATCTTAATTCTCCGAACAGTAGCTCATTCTGTTCTGTTTTGGTACTAAAACAGAGGCCATGACCAACCTGGAATTGAAAATCATTGGAAGAGTAACTGTCGTAACTCCTTTGCCCACAGTGGTACCAGCTGTTCCTGTGATGGTGGTTCCTTTGGCTTTTAGCTGTACAGTGAGTGCTTTGGCAATGCATCCTAGAAACATGTCTAAGATACCCAGCTTATTCCAGTCTCCTTTTTCTGTTGAGTGAATGATATCACTGATATCTGCTGGGGGAAGGGATTTCACTCCTATGATGCTGGCCAGGCGACTGGGGGTCACTTCAGGCAAAACCCGTCTCAGTAAAGAGGTCACCTGGTAAGAAAGAAAAGAGTTGCATTTAAACAATGATGTTTTAGGGTTTTAATTTTTTAATGTACCTAACTACCATCCTGTAACTGTAAAATCTTTGAAAAGAACAGAAATATAGTTTAAATGCTATTTTTGAGAAAGGAAAAAATACGATATAAACAATTGATATAGAAAGAAAAATATGATATAAACAAAAATATGATATAAATTTTTAATGTGTGGGGTGGTAATTACCAACCTTGGAGCAGCAAGAAAAAACATGCCTTTTATTTTCGGTCAAGACTAACTGACGCTATGTATTTCATGGTAATAAGGTAATTGGTCGCCAGAATACTCTTTACTACAACACATTGGTAAAATGGAACATATTTTTCTCTTCTATACTTTCTACACTCTATTACTCCCTTAGGTAATTCTGTTTGCATTGCAATTTTTAACAGCGTTTCAAGTAACAAAAGAAGTGGACAGGTAAGTGGTGTGATCCATCAGTCACCTGTCTCTGGACTCTAGGAGAGGCTGTGTGAAGAAGTGAAAAGAGATCCTGAAGCAGAGTTAGCTGTTGAGCCAGATATTGTCGGCCAACATTAGACCCACTCAATGCTAACACCATAGAGAGCAGCTCAAAGCAGTAAGCATCAGAGGAGGCATCTTCATCATTTGGCTGAGAATTGGCATTTTCCTTGCTTGATATGGCATGCTCCCATTCTTCGCGGACTCTGGTGGCTTCCATGCGAATAGCTTGGACAATGTGAGCACACACCTATTTAAAAGCAACAGAAAATGTAAAAATATATTTCTAAGTCTGATTTACTACTTATAGTATAACAAAACAAAAAATCAAGACAAGAATATAAATTAATGCTCAATTTAATATTCTTCCTCCCAGTTAATTTTCTATCATACCATTCCCTTAACTCATCTTAAAAACAATTAAAAAAGTAGGGGAACTTTGATAAAAATCTGAATAGTTAAAATCAACTACTATGTAGAAATTGATTAGATACAAGTTACTAATGCTTCTGGTCTGTGGTTTATTTAGCACATCACACAAAATCACCATGCTTTATCACTTTTAAAGCACATGTTAAAAATAGACTATTTTAACATTTCTATCCATCAGGTGCTTTATAATTGATGGGATTTGCAATATAATTGGCAGTAATTTTTATTTTTTGATGATATATAAAATAACAGATTTTATAATTGAAAACATCTAAGAGTCAACAAAATGCAGTTAGAATAATAAAGCACAAATAAATTTATGCTATTTATTTAAAAAGACTTAATGGTACTGAAAGTTAAAATAGGTTAATCTAAAATCAATATTTTATTTAACTTTTGAGTGCTATTTTTATGTTACTCAGCACCCCATTATATGAACAATCTAGTGCTACTTCCTCACCTAGTTATATTTAAAAATATTAATACTGGTTTAGTTAGCAGTATTAATTGCTCAGTAAAAAAAATTAAAAAAATTAGGGGGAGAGCAACACAGGAAATGCAAATGAAATCTGATAGAGCTGGATCTTTGACACCAAAATAAAATCTACCTATAACAAAGAGCAGCAAGAAAGTTAACATTCATAACAAGTATTTAAAATCTGATAGAGCTGGATATTTGACACCAAAATAAAATCCACCTATAACAAAGAGCAGCAAGATAAGAAAGTTAACAATCATAACAAAATCTTTAAAGTGACACAGGTATGCCAATGTACTCATTCCTCTCTAGAAAAAGGCACATGCTGTAGGATCTATGAAAGAGTCAGTATAAAAAGCTTCCGTAAATTTTGGAAGACACTTTATAGCCTAAAAACAAACAAAAAACTGATGAAGACAATATTAACTAACCTGTTTTTGTAAGTTAGTCAGTTTACTCCTGCTGAATATGATCCCAACCATATGTTCTTTCAGGTCAGCATCTGATGTTGCCTTTACATAGACAAAACAAAGAATGAAGCAGGCTCTTTAAACAAAATTTGTATGTTTGACATTTCAAAGTACCTTGAGAAATAATTTTGTAGATTATTTTAGAGGAATTTATTTTAAACTGAGTCTTACACTAAGACAAAGGATAACATTTGAAGAAATCATTATTTGGCCAAAATGACTATAAAAAGAATAAAATTTCAGAACTTAAGAAACCTAGAAAAGTATATTATCAGTTCATAAATTTATTTAGTGTAGTCAATTTGATTATATTTATTTCTAAATTGTGAACATATAAGTTCACATAATATATTCAATTATTTGAAGAGCAATCCAGGAAAATAAAAGATTAAAAAAAAATATCCTAACAAAATTCTGTGCTGATGGTGGTTTAAGCTACTGTAATATCAACAGTCATCAAAGAAACATATCATAAGAAGACAAATAAAGGCTGAAATTTTATAATGCTTATTATGTGCATGGCACTCTTCTAAGTGGCAGGTAGATACACATATAGACATGTATATACTAAATATATACACACACATTTAATCTTATTTAATCTTCACAACAATGCCGTAGGTAAGCTCTACTGTTCTGCCTCTGTTACATGTAAGAAAAGTGAGGCAAGTCACTCTTTAAGAATCAAAAATGATTCTTGGTTTCACATTTCATAGGATGGAGAGCCACAAGAGAATGTCCCTCCCACCCTAACAATGAGGAAAAAGCTGCTATTCTACAAAACCATAACTTTTTTGAAGCCCATCAGAGACTTGAGATCTGCCACCAGGTAAACTGAATTGCAAATAGACATATTCATATTGTTGGACACTTCAAAACTCTTCTTTTAGTACTTGACAGAAGAAGTAAATGAGCAAACAAAAATCCATACACAAAAGTCACTTTGTATTTTTATATAGAAACAAACAATTAGAAGGTGAAATAAAAAAATACCATTTATAATATTCTTATAAACATGAAATGTTTAGGTACAAATTTAATAAAAAATGTATAAGACTTGTATACTTAACGACAAAACATTGCTGAGAGAAATTAAAGACCTAAATAAACGAAGATATGCATTGTGTTCACAGATAGGAAGACTCAATATTATTGAGATGTCAATTCTCCCTAAATTGATTTATCATTTTATGTAATTCCAATCAAAATTCCAGGTTTTTTAGGAAATTGACAAGCCGACTCTCTAAACTTTTATATGGAAATGCTAAGGATTTAGAATAGCCAGAACAAATTTGAAAAAGAACAAAGGTGGAGCCTGATACCAAGATTTTTTTTGAAGCTACAGCAATCCAGACAGTTTGATGTTGGTGTAGAAATTTACATACAGATCAATGGAGCAGAATAGAGTCCACAAATAGACTTACACGTTTATGGTGAATGACCATTAAAAATAGTTTTTTTAACAAATGGTAGTAGAACAATCGGACATCCCTGTGCAAAAAATGAACCTCAATCCTTACCTCATAAATAGAAAAAACTTGACTTCATCAAAATTGATAACTTCTCCTTTCTGAAAGATAAGCTACAGATTAGGAGAAAATATCTGAAATATCTGAATATTTGGTCAAGGACCTTCAACGATCTGTATGCAAATGTTCACAGCAGCTTTATTAATAATAGCCAAATAGTGGGAACAACCCAAATATCCACTGAAAAGTAAAATGATAAAAAAATTATGGTAAATCCATATAATGGAATACTTCTCAGGAACCAAAAGAACGGACCATGAACACAAGCCACTACATGGATGAATCTTAAAAGCATTAATTACATTTACAGTGAAAGAAATGACAAAAAGGCTACATTCCCTGTAATTCCACTTATACCCTGGAACAGCCAACACTACAGGGGTAGCATACAGTTCAGTAGTTTCCAGGTTCTAAGTGTGAGGTGGGGGGATTGTCTGCAAAGAAACATGAGGGAAATTCTGGGGGTGATGTATTTTAAAACTTGATTGTGATGACTTCACTATTGCACACATGGGTAAAAACCAGAGAACAGTAAAGTTTAAAAGGAGGATTTTTTGTATGTAAATTATACTTCAATAACCTGACTTAAAAATCATGTTATTTCATGGGCATCCAACTTCCAGCATAACCTTTCCTATTCAGCCATAACTCCTTAAAATACACTCTCTACCTGTTAGGGTAGCCTCTTCAGTGAGTCCTTGCTCTCATCCTCTCTGTAAGTCCAACTTTTATCTATTCATTCTCTTTCAGCTCTAACTCAAGTTCAATATCTCCCAAGAAACCTTCTTTGATCACTCTAGGGCACAATAATCTTAATGTACTCTGAAATCTTATGTCATGTACAATTTTTTCACATATTTAATAACTTGACTATATACTATATAGTAACCTTGCTGGTTTCTTTTTAGGGAGGGGGTGGTGGAGGGTTCATATCCAAGAACAAATAGATGTGAACTTTTTGAGGGCTTGGCATTCCCACGATTGTTTATCCCGGAATTGACATTTGCTAAAATTCAAGTGATTTAAAGAGTAGTTACCCAGTTTTGTAGTAATTCAAATGATACCTCCAAAAGATGTTGAAAGGAATTCCGAGTTTATGAAATCTTATTTTTACAGACATCAGATAGAAAAATGGCAATAATTTAGGCAATACTGTATTAGAAGGTACAGGGCTAGAGTAGGTAGATTCTTGAAGTCTCTCTTTCAAAGGGCTGTCAAGATGATTATTTGTAATATTTAAAGACATAATATTGAGAATAGTCAGGGTTGACTTATCTTTTTGGAATTGATGAGGTTTTACTGTTAGGTACAGTGTTTTAGTTAGGACCAAGGAAGTGAAGCAATTGTGTTTTAGAAGAAATTTCAAGAATAGCATAAAGTTAATTCAATAAAAATGTACTGAACGTGTGTGTGATTGCACTGTGGTGGATACAAAGACAAATTAGACATGTACTTGGTCTTTAAGAAGAATGGTTCAGTAGAAGAGATAAAACATATATGTAGATAAACGTAAGAGAGAAGTCAAGAAGAGACACATATAGATTATTAATTAGGAAGTTTAGCAGAGGGAAGCTGCTTTTTGTTCGGAGAAATCATAAAGATGGTTCATGAAGATAGTATTTGTGAACCGGACTGTGAAGGACAGATAAAATGGAGGAGGAAGATAATTGATGGGGTGCAGTGCAGGAAATGACTCAGTTAATTATATAAATTCTAACAATTGAATACAACGGCCCACGGTATACAGCAAATTTTGCTGTTACTTCGAACATTAGATTATAAATGAACAAATATGAATTTCTTGTAGATAGTTTCTTCATCTTTCTAATTAAAATAAAAAATATAAACTACAAATAAACTATTAACACATATCCATTAAATATATAGCAACACATAGGTCATTCAGTTAATAAGAGAATGAAAAAGGGAAATAAATATTTTTAGAATACAAATAAATACATTGTATACTTTTTCCTCTCCTTCAGGTGATGACAAGAGTGCTTTTTCCTCTTGTTCTGGTGTAGGTTCAGCATCTCCAGAGATAAGCTTTCCAAATACCTGATAAAAAAGACATGTACATGAGAAGGAATTACCACTGTGAAAGCTAGAGGACTCATTAGTGATTCTGCAGGTGTTACGTTATTCTTGCTACATACACCACTACTTTTCTGAGTTATGAATGCAATGTGTGAAACACAGTTGTTTAGGGTTGTGAGAAGTAAAAATGGTCTACACTTGTAGCCAGAAATCTCTAACAAGTTTTATAAAATATTTATTTATACTTTCAAAATATGTCAATGAATCCCGTAATAGAATATGCAGTAGGGACACTCACTTGAGATGTAATAAGTCTGAATACTCGTAGAGTCTCAGCTTCACAGTTCCTTTGCTGGGCCACACTGGCTGAAATCTGGCCAGCGATTTTTGTGCTTTCACCATCTTTCCAGCCCAGGACTTTGACTTGTCGAACTCTTAGTGTATTTTCTGGGCCCTTTAATTCAATTTTGATGATGTGATTATCCCCTCCTGGAAGTTCACTTGTTACCCAACCAATGTGCCTAGAATCCAGATCAACCTGGGTGAGTAGAAAAGGGACAGGAAGCTGACACAGTTGAATCACTTTTATCACCGTCCTAGACTTAGCATTAATAACGAACTCGAATAACAAACAATTGTAAAGAGAGTAAAGATTATTGGGTTACTTCACACTGATTATCTTATTTCAACCCTGTGAGGATAAGAAGTACTATTTATAGCAGCTTTGGTATGGACAGAGACACCGAGGTTAATAGAGGTTGAGGAATTCTCAGTAAGCTGATGTAGGCGAGAAATAAAATCCAGGTCTGACATGCAGCACAAGTTATATGCGTGAAACTGTTACAAACAATTTATATGACCATACTTTACCTATGCTGACTGTAAGTAGAAACATCACAAGATCAGCAATGAAGTTCTGTTTTGTGCATCATCACATAAAAAGCACCATTTAAAGATAATGTATTTTCAATGTGCAGTTAACTAAATATGTTTTGCTTTTGAAGAAAAATTATATAATATGTAACTTTACACTTGTGATTCCTTATTTCACTGAATTTCATTAAGAATATAACTTTTTTCAAGGGTTAAATGTCAATTACACTGTGAAAAGGTTTCTGACACTATTTCCTGGATAAAATGAAAATTGTAGGCTGAGGCAGGAGGATCACTTGAGCCTAGGAATTCAAAGTTACAGTGAGCTATGACTGGGCCACTGCACTACAGCCTGGGCAACAGAATGAGATATATGAATAACATAAAATGAAAATTGTTCTTATGGCATTTGATAATCAAGAAATGATCTGGAATTTCTAGACAATTTATATAGACATTTGAGTTGATATTATTTTAATAGATGGCAATTTTCTTTTTTCTTTTTTTTTGTATATATAGCTCAGGATCCATGAAGATAATGTCAATTTTCTAAAAGAGGTATTAAGCATAAATAAATACTATCCCACTGAATAGGATTATTTCCTCAAATTCTTTAACAATTTAAACAAAATTTATTATTTGTTTGATCTAAATTCTCAATTCATTCTTTCAATATGATTTGAAAAATAAACAAAAAACCCCAAGTGACTAGTCAACTTCTGTGTGATAAAGCAGCCACAGAAGCATAGCTTTGACAAAGCTTCACTAATACAAGTAAGGGAGCTTATACACCACCTCAGACATATGTCCAGATAAAACTCATTTCTAGAGTTAGTTTGTAAACTGACTTGCAACCTGGATATAATTGCAGTGTTAGAAGTGAGAGATTTTTCAGGCTAGAGAACAGCAATTTATTTTAACCCAAAGTATAGGTGAATTAATGTGTTGAGTGTGAATAGGATCTGTGATACATTCTAAGGCACCCTGAGTCTTTGTAGAGGAGTAGGGGGTGGAGGGAGACACAGTATAATTGCTCATGACTGCAGAACATTTAGGACAATAATGAGTGAGATGACCAGCACAGGAATGGTTGTTACTGTTTCTACATATGGACCATTTGTCAATTTACTGTTTTGTAAATAGATGATTTCCTATAATACTTTGGTGGTGTGCCAAAATTGGAACTCAAGAGTGGAAGCTGAGAAGACGGAAAACATTTAATGACAACATTTCAATTACCTGCTTTATTCTGCATAAATCTTCTACTGCTTTGCCAGTTAAGAAGGTCATTGAGGTAACTTTATTCTAAAATAGACAGTTCACAATAGTTATTATGCCATATTCCTGCTTCAGAACTTACAAAGATTCTTACAACCTACAAATAACACGTCAACGCTTCTGCCTTTTATAATCCTTCCTAATTGACCCCACCTCATCTTTCCAACTAACCGCAATTCCTACAACTCCAGTCTTTTCTTATCCTCACAAATTCCATCTTAAATCTCACATTTCAGCCTTTCTCCACATGTTCTCTCATAGCTTGACATTCCTTCTTTTTATGTAAAGTCTAAACATTCAAATTCTATCTTTATCTTCATGAAGCCTTTTAAGCACTTCATGAAGTGCTCTTGTCATTTATGTCTGACTCTTGTTGCTGTATTCTCATTACTTTTGGAGGCAAGAAGAATGAAGGTCACTTAACAAATACTTATGAGTGTCACAATGTACCCAGAATGCCTTACAGACTTGAAGTTGGATATATGAGAACACAATGGGTTCTATCCCCCAAGATACTTGCCAAACTAGGGAAGGCAACGTTATTAACACAAAAATAAATGTCAAACAGTAGAAGTTCAATACCTTTAAGTACTAAAAAAGAAACATGTTGGTACTAGTGCCAGAGATCTTAAGGTTAGTGTGTTTTGTGTAAATCATATGGAGAAACAGATTAAGGTATTAAATCCTCAGAGAGTTGCATACTCTGAGTGCTATAGGCTGATGCAATTCAAATCAACAAATGCCATGTATAAGGCATTGTGGTGGGCAGGTTGGGGGACACAGAAGTAGGGAAGCTCAGGAAGGACATATAAACAGTTTGAATATTCCTTACCCAAAATGCTTGGGACTAGAAGTGTTTCGGATTTCAGAATCTTTTAGGATTTTGGAATACTGCATTTGCATTATAGTTACTGGGTTGAGCACCCCAAATCTGAAACCTGAAATGCTCCATTATTGAAGCATTTGAGTGCCATGTTGGTGCTCAAAAAGTTCAGGATTTTGGAGATTTTGTGTTTCAGAGTTTTGAACTTGGGATGCTCAACCTGTAACATAGAGGAAATTTTCAAAAGAAAAGCAGATGTTAGCTTACATGTTGCGACTTTTAAAAATGAGTATTTTTATGATTATCTCCTCCTAGAAAAAGCAAAAATATCAAATTGATTCTAATCACTGATCTGAGGAAGACTATGTCCCAGCTTAAAATGTACCATGAGTCAAAGATGTACTGAGCAGTGAGTTCTAGCCAGAAAAATGTTTTGATTCATTACACTTGACCTTCTAACAAGATAAAGTAGTTGTACCAATTGAAATTCTTGGGTCTGAAAAGGAAATAAGCTCATAATATATTAGCTAAGTCCCCTTTTCTTATTCAACACTAGGGAAGAACTGAATTTGCACTGATGTACAGTGTTGGGATTGGGGTTGCTGTGGATGGCAAGGAGCACTCTGACTGCGGACTGGTCTGCTGTGGTTGGCTTCACATCAAGGTTATCTGAGACTCAGGCCAGACATTCTGGTTCTTCCTGGGAAAAGAAATATGCAAATGGAATGGGAGCAGCAAGGCAAAGGTATAAGGGAGGCCATTAATACTATATCTGCTAGCAAGCCGCATCAATTCCGAGGGGAAAAAATTTCAAGAAGTTTCCTTCCCCAGGAATGGTGCAGTTTGGCAGGTGGTGCCATTACTTTCTTGGTTCTTTTT
>VBSM01000605.1:32120430-32147474 GCA_008086735.1 Cheirogaleus medius | reverse complement strand
TCCCAGAGTGCTAGGATTACAGGCGTGAGCCACCGCGCCCGGCCTACTTTCTTGGTTCTTAACACTCAAGTAAATAGGATTCTTTTTCCTTTGTTTTGTGCCTTTTATAAAAGAGTGCTTGATTCAGTTGAAACATGTAGACAGACTGGATTAGGGAGAATATAAATAAACTATGATTATTTGAGATAGTCCAGAAACATTTTTTTACCCCCTTGAGGACTGGGGGTAATAAGTAGAAATTTAAGGCTAATTACGCTACAGGTAAAAGTATAGTAAATGTCATTACAGTAATATAAAAAAGAACCCAATGGAAGGAAAGAGTAATTTTTATAAAGGAGTTACTCAGAGGGAATTTCTCTGCTGAGTCTTAGAGATCTTAGGAGAATCTGATAAGCAGAGTTTAAGGGGAGGATTTCTAGCCCAAAGGAACAGCCTAAACAAGTACATGAAAAAAGGAAATTATACAGCAGACTTTCATACTGCTTAGCTGTAGGCATGGTATATTTGTAATCAGATCTCTTTTCAGAATTGGTATTCCATAGTGTTTCATAGAGCTTTCAATCATATTAATCTGTTTTTAGAGTTAAGATTTATTTGGGGAATATAAAAATGCTATTTGGTTGGTGAAGTTCCAAAATCTTTTTGCTAAACTCAGAAATGAGAGTACATGATTATTAAAGGTCTAAAAAGAACTAATGAGCTATAAATTAAGTTTCCTTTCTTACCCCAAGATCTCGGGAATTGTCCACATGAACAGATACATAGCGGGCATTGATTCCTTTCACACAGTTGATGGTGATGTTCTTAGTTTTGTTTTTATCTTCATCTCCTGATTCCCAAAAGGTTTCTGTGGAGCCATCTGTCAAACTGCCAATCATTGCAGGTCGGCTTGAAGTTTTTATGTCAACAATGCTAGTTAAGTCCTTTAAGCATATTACTATGCATAATTCCTATCAGAAACAAATGTAAGTGCTTAAGATACACAAAAGGAAATCTTCTATGATGATAAAACAAACAGACGTGAGATAAGAAATAATGTAAAATAAAATCAAATCATTTATGAGTAACTTGTAGTTTCTCCTTTAATACATTGTTTACTATTAACTAACAGGATAACCAGGACAATAACTGTTAAATGACTCACCTGACTCATAGCTTCAAAGCCAGACTGTATACTGATGCTAAAACTCTCTTCACTATCACCATCATCTGATTTTGACAAAATATTGTTAATGTGGTGAAAGACATTGCTTTGATGGAGAAACTGGTGATCAGATTGCTTGAATTTGAGACTCCAGCATCTAAAAAGGCAATATATAAGCAATATATGAAATAATTATTTCCAGGAATATCTAAAGAACTCTTGGAAAAGTCCTCTGTAGCTAATATCTCATGAAATCATAATGCTCTAGTAAAAAATCGAAATTTAAAAAATTCGGGGAATAAAATCATTGCTTTTTTCTGAGAAATAAAGGTAATTTTTTTGGAACAAAGTAAGTTCCTAAGGGAAGTTTGCCCATTTTAAATATAGAAAAATTAGACACATGAAGATCAAGGCTACAGAAGCAAAAAAGGTTATGAATTTATTGTGTGGACAAGTGTTATACCAACTATAGCAGCCTCTAAAATGTATTAGTCTTATGATTCCATAGTAATTCATCAGGGTATAATGTATCTTGCACTTCAAAAATCTTGTGAGAGGCCAGGTGCGGTGGCTCACACCTGTAATCCTAGCACTCTGGGAGGCCAAGGTGGGAGTTCGAAACCAGCCTGAGCAAGAGCGAGACTCTGTCTCCACTAAAAATAGAAAGAAATTAATTGGCCAACTAAAAATATATAGAAAAAATTAGGCGGGCATGGTGGCGTGTGCCTGTAGTCCCAGCTACTTGGGAGGCTGAGGCAGGAGGATTGCTTGAGCCCAGGAGTTTGAGGTTGCTGTTAGCTAGGCTGACACCACGGCACTCTAGCAAGGGCAACAGAGTAAGACTCTGTCTCAAAAAAAAAAAAAAAAAAAATCTTGTGAGGAGAGAAAAAAACCCTCCCTTCCACTGGTCTTATTATATGGGAAGCCCAATCATTCCATCAACCTATTTCTTATATAAATCAATAGAGGATTTATTTTATCAGTAGTCTAGCATGTGGATCCAATAACAAAGTTCACAATGTAAAAGCAATGCTAAATTCTCAACAGATTCCAACTTAAAATTATGTGATGCTCTTTAAGGTAGTTTTAGGATTGGCTGCATAGACCTAGGCTCCATTTTTCTTAAGATTCTTTTCAAGTCAATTTTTATTTTAGTTTTTGGATTTCATTTTCCCTCTTCCTTTTTGGGACATGTAAATGATTTGAGGTAATAGAGTGGAGAAATGAGAGAGATTACCATAGAATGTGACAGTTTAGAGCACTAAGAAATATATTATCCATCTTTTACAGAAGGGAACAGGTGTGAACTAAGAGGAAGGACAATTCTAACTTATGACAGTAAAGAGGGAGACAACATTTATATAATGTAGGGATTCTTTGTATCTTACTGAAGAGGTTTTTTTGAGCATTTCAAACTTTGACTACTCCATAAAATCTCTTCTTCAATGTACCCAGAATACTTTGATACAAAATTACCTTAGAGCCATTTGTTGTAATGAACTGCCACTGGGGAGAGACATCATAAGATCGGAGATGGTCTGAAGTAGGCGGTGAAATGTATGCGGCAAAGGATGAGCGGCTTCACCTGCAATCACTATGTCTGAGAGTGGATGTTCACATACTCTTGTATCTTTCTCCTAAGACAGAAATTGAGAGCAAGTTTATCAGTTTGTGTGCTGAAAGGAACTTCCCTCACAAAAAAATATTAGGCATACTCAAAAGTATTATGTATACTTTAAAGATAATGTGTAACAGAAATGTAAAGAACAAAACCAAACCAGACACAAAACATATAGTAAGATTAATAGTAATTTCCCTATATTACATTTAGAGAAAAAGCAATATAGTTACTTACAATTGAAATCAGCAAGCAAATGGATACCCCATATACATGTGGATACCCCATATACATGTATCAATTCTAAAGTACTCACAAATCTATTAATAGGGCAAATCCAGATGTGTACGCGTGTGCATATGTCTATATGGCGGATATGGTTTTTATGTATATTTTTATATGAAAAAATAACATGTGTTCACTATTAGTCGCTGCCCATAGCCTATACACGATTATTTTACATATTTTGTCTGGCTTTTTGTTTTTTACTGTGAGAATTAATACCAGGTATTTCATCGTGGCCATATTTAGAACTCTGTCAAACAAGAAGTTTTGAGATATAGTATTTTTTTGTCATTCAGTTTAAAATATTTTCTATTTTGATTCTTTTTTGATGTAATTTATTTGAAAGTGTTTTTTTTTTAATTTCCACATGAATATATTTTTCTTTGTTATCCATTTCTAACCTACTAGCAATAACATAGAGGTCATGGTAAGAAGGAAACCAATTATTTGAAGATTGTTGAAACAATCTTTGTTGTGTCTCTGCTTTATGTGTCTAGTAAGTGGTTATTTTCACAGACATTCTGTGTCTCTGAAAAGAATGTGAATGGTTGGATGCAATGTTTTGTATATTCCATTAAATTAAGACTGTCATTCATTCAAATCTATTTACTTCCTGATTCTTTTTTGTTTGCCTGATCTATCCAGTACTGAGAAGACTGTTGTAGTGCTGCACAAAATGGCCACAAATTTTTTATAGCTCCTCCCATCAAGAGGTAGAGTTTATTTCTCCAGTCCCTGAATTTGGTCAGCCTTGTGAATTGCATTGTCTAACAGAAGGTGGCAGAGGCAGAAGGCCTAACAGAAGTGTCAGTTTAGGCTAGGTCCTTTGGCTTGCAGCTTCTGTGCTTGCTTTCTTGTATGCTGTTAGCATGTGAACACACCCAGGCCGGGCTTCTGGAGGATAAGGGATCAGGGGGTACCACTTGAATCGCACTATGTACCTGAAACAGAAATGTGCTATTCCTGTCATTTGAGCCCCATCTAAACTGCCAACCCACAGACTGGGAGAAAATAAACAAGTGTTTCAATCCAGTGAATTTTGGGGGTGGTTATGCAGAAACAGATAGCTGTTACACATGTGAGGCAAGTTCATACTCTATTTGTGGAGTGTTCTATTTTTCCTTGCAGTCTGTCAATTGTTACTTACATTTTTAAGGTTACATTATTAGGTATATATTAATAATACATATCTAGAATTCATCTTTTATCATTTTGTAGATAAGCTCTTTATCAATAATTCTATCTTAAAGTCTATTTTTTTCTGACATTAAAAACAGCTACACCAACTTTACATTGGTATTTATCCAGTATATCTTTTCTAACTTTTTACTTTTAATCATTCTATATCCTTATGTTTCACATGTGATGCTTATGAACACCATGTAGTACTTGTTTTTTTCAATCTATTTTGACAGTTTTTGTCTTTTAAATCTGTAGTCCCCAACTGCCTGGCTGTGGTGGCCTGTTAGGAATGGGGCCACACAGCAGGAGGTGAGCTGTGGACAAGCAAAGGAAGCATCCTTTCATCCATATTTATAGCTGCTCCCCATTGCTTGCATACTGCCTGAGCTCTGCCTTGTGTCAGATCAGCAGTGGCATTAGATTCCAATAGGAGGGTGAACCCTACTGTAAATTGTGCATGGGAGGGATCTAAATTGCATGCTCCTTGTGAAAATCTAATGCCTGATGATCTGAGGTGGAGCTGCAGCAGTGATGCTAGTGCTGGGGAGCGGCTGCAAATGCAATTTATCATTAATTAGTAGAGAGGTTTGACTGCACAGAGACCATAACAAATCAATTGCTCACAGACTCACACCAAAACCCTATCAGTGAGTGGCAAGTGACAATTAAGCTGCATCTTGTAGCAGGCTTTGCAGTGGCAAGTGAGCATCTTACTTCAATTGTAAAGCTGCATCTGGTGGCAGGCTTTAAGTCAGTATCCGACACTTATTTTAGTCCATGCATGGCCTGCCCATTATTTTATTTACCACTTTTGTCAGTGCCTCTTTCCCACACTGCACACTTGTCTTGGTGACAGTTTTGGAAAGCCCACAAGCTAACCCTAGCAAAAATGAGTAAAAAACAAATGTCCCTGGAGAGCTTCTTTGAAAAGGGGGAAAGCCCAATGATGAGACAGCAGAAGACTCTAAGACTGCCAACAAGCTAGAAGACGATCAACTGCTTGAGATCACAAATGCTGATGGCCTTAAAAGTATGTTTGAGACAACTTCAAATCTCCATGAGTTCTGAATTAAAGTCAAAGTGGAATATCCTGAGATTGCCCCAAAAGCATTAAAAAGCCTGCTTCCATTTCCAACATCCTATCTTTGCGAAGCAGGGTTTTCTGCAGTAACAGCAACCAAAAGGATATTACAGAGTAGACTGGACATAAGCAACACACTTCGGGTGTCACTGTCTTTTATCACCCCCACATGGGACCATCTATCTAGTTGCAGGAAAACAAGCTCAGGGCTCCCACTGCTTCTGCATTATGGTGACTTGTATAATTATTTCATTATATATGATAATGTAATAATAATAGAAATAAAGTGCACAATAAATGTAATGCACTTGAATCATCTTGAACTGTTCCCCCACCACTGCCCCACCCCACCCTGGCCCCCTCTGTCCATGGAAAAACTTTCTTCCATGAAACCAGTCCCTGGTGTCAAAAAGGGTGGGGACTGCTGTTTTAAATGAAAGACTTAGTCCTCCATGTTTTTATTTGGATTTAGTTCTAACATGTTATTTTGTACTTTTATTTGTACCATATTTTTTATTTTCTTTTTTTTTTTCAGTCTTCTATAGAGTTGATTATTTTTCTCATCCTGTTTGGAAATCACACTTCATTTCTATTCTTTCTGTAGTTACACATATTTAACTTATCCTAGCCTAAAGCTAATCAAAACCTTTATCCACCTCCTGAGCACTAACACTGATCACCTGACTCCTGATGTATAAGCTCTTGCAGTATAATAGGATAGAGATTTTAAAAATCATCACCACAATACATCATTACTTTTTAAATAGTCTATGTTTTTTAAGATACACTCACATATTTATACTTTTTCTCTTCATTGCATCATGCTTCTAAGATCTTGCATCTAAGATTATTTGTTATACTTAAAGTACATTAGAATTTCCTTTGGTGACAGTCTATGTGCAGTGCTCTCTCTCAGTATTTATTCTAAAACTGCCTTTGTTTTGCCGCTATTCTTCACATACTCTTTACAGGGTTGGTGGTTACTTTCTCTGAGCACATTGAAAATACCAAGTGACAAGTTTTTTTTAAAAAAATTCAGTCTTTTAAGTTATAATGTTGCCACTGAAAATCAAGCTATTATTCTCATTGTCCTTTCTTTGAAAGGTAATTTTTCCCCCTGTGGCTGCTTAAAAGATCTCTTTGTTTTTGTGTTCAGCTAACTCACTATGATTTGCCCACCATGATTTTTATTTATTCTGCTTAGGGTTCATTGGGCTTATTGATTCAGTGGACAGTTATCTGTAATCAATTTTGGGAAATTCTTAAGTATTAACTCTGCAAATACTGCCTCTCTTCCATTTTGTCTATCTTCTCCAATTAGATAAATGTTACACCTCATTTTACCCTTCATTTTAGACATTTTGGAAACTAATCATAAATTAATTTTTTAATTAATCATAAAATGCCATTCATATAATTTTAGAGTGCTTGGGAGTAAGCTAGGTTACTCTTTCACTTTACAGACATGGAAATTGAAGCCCGTAAGTCATACAACTACACTTAGGTAGAAATGCAGCTGGAACTCAGGCTGGCAGTGTTCTAGTTCAATGCTTTTTCCATTATACAGGCTGCCTCCTACAGAAACCAGGTCCCGTCTAGCCAAACAAACATTTTTGAATTTCATGTACCTAAACAGTATCATTTTTACCATCCAGTATCTTATAGCAATGCTGAAAATGTTGCTCTGTTTATGCCATATATTGTGCTATAATAGTATATATCTTCCAGTTGATTGCTTTATGACAATAGTGTTTAATGAGAAATCAGATGTGACTATCAGCATCTTGCTGGAGATGAAACTTTCACTAAATATAGTTAATACTTTGCTCGTAGCATTAAAATAGTCTTGCTTGATAATCTGTGAATGATTTCATGCAAACTATTGTACTATCTGAAGGTGTATTACCCAGTTTCTTTAAAAACATTGACAATTAAACAAAAAACTGACTTACTTGTTCCGAATTTTCTTTGTTTGTTTTATTTTCCTCATCCTCCTCCTCTTCTGGTTCCACTGGAGCAGGAGTCAGTGATGCCACAAAATGCCAAAGAATATCATGAAGAGAAGTGGTTTGGATGACATTACACAGAAGCCAGTTGAAAGCCTGAATAAACGATGGGTAAATGAGTGAGTCCAAGAGAAAAAGAAAATGTAGAGCTTTTCTTACTCAGAAACGAAGTACCTCCATGGACTCAGAGTTACAAGGAAAGATGCTGGAAAATCTGATCTTCATTTCATTGAAAACACACTGAACTTGAAATAATTAATAATTTTGGTCTTATTAAAAATTAAAATAAGAGGGAAAATAATATTTATAAAATACAATACCAAAATACTTTTTCAAGGTGGTTTTTATGTTGAAAATTCTTCTTAATATTAATTTATTCAAGTACATTTTTTTCCTAACTTGCATTTAGGTTGAACACAGACTATTTCTCAAGCTCTATACAAGCTACTATTTACTTAAATATATTTATATCATTCCCATCGATGAAGTGGCAGGTTATTTATCACATTCATGATAAAGCATAAAGATTTACTACATACAGACCTGTGATATAGAGCGATCTTATTTATCAGAGAATGGAGGTCCAGAGAAGTTATTACTGGTAAATTTATGCCTTTTTTGCATGATTATTATCTTTTTATCCTAATAAAATGACATTCTGAGTATAAAAATCTTTTAAATAATAAAGCAATGTAGAAATAAATTTCTTTAGAGTACTTAAATATAAAATTCTAAATTCATTTATATTCATAAACTTTAGAGTTTAATTTTGATGTGTATATGATACTTTTGATTGGTTAATGCCTTTTAATTTGATGTAATTTCAGTTGGTAAATAAGTGGCATCATTAAATAGAACCATCACATAATTTTTATAATCAATGAATTAGTAACTCCATTAATATATTCGTACCTCCATAGCAAAAACTCGACAAGCAGATTTCCTTAAGGCCTGTTTCATTGCTATTTCAAGACCTTCTAGATCATGATGCTGTATAACAAAAGCTAAAACTGGCCATTGGAAATTTCGTTCTCCTTTAGAAAGAGAGCTGTGGGCTGAGATTAGCCGAGAAAGCTCAGGAGATGGATGTCTCAAGAGGGAAGAACCAACTTCTATTAAAAAAAAAAGGAAAATTATTAATTTTCATAGGCAGTACATATATATTTAAGATAATAATGAAAATAATATCTAATTTGCTTTAGAGCTTTTTTGTTTTGTTTTGTATACAACACAAATTATAATGATTTCATCTTTTGCTGAGGAACAAATCAGGCTCAGAAAGATGAAATATTTTACTCTCCTAACATCATACAGCCATTACATTGTAGAGGGGGGTTTTGAATCCAGGACTAAATCCAAAATTCATGCTTTCTAAAATACTCTGAAAGCTAAGTGATTTATAATTTCCCTAAATGGAAACTATATCTCACCTCATCATTTTCTAAAAGAGTGTTTTATAACAAAGGTGTCTCAATAAAAGCTCAAAAATATTTATTTGTTGAATGAACCGATAAATTTCTGGGAGGTGCTCAATAATATTTTTCTTAAAGATCTTCAATAATAAGGTACAAAATCATCTGCCTATAATTTTTGGCCAAATCTTCATTTCAATAAAATAAATCATCACCATATTATTTTTTTTAACTTGGGTTTCTTTCATTATTCTTGAGGTAGAATCCCAAAAGCCTCAATTTGGGGCTGCTGATATCCAATTTGTCCAAATTATGTAAATTTTCTTTACTGATTAAGAGCTACTCATATTCCCAAAGTTTTATTATCTACTCAGAGTGATGGTGATTTCAAAAGTATAAGTTTCTATTGAGGGTGGGAAGATAACTGTGATGTGTAAGTCACTGGAACTGTTGGTCCACTGAAGTTTAGTGGAAGAGATAATGTTTGGCTTCGATATCTAACAAGTAAGATTGTAAAAGTCAATTTATTCTTGGGCAATCACTGATCTCTGGATGTCTCTTCAATTGATATACAAAATTTAACCTGAGAGGCATACTTATAACTGTCACACAGAAGGAATGTCTATTATAAATTAGAAATTATTCTACTCTTTTCCAAAATTAAATTTTAAAAATTATCTACAAATGAAACCTTCCCCCTCCCCCCCTTTTTTTGAGACAGGGTCTCACTGTTTTGCCTGGGCTAGAGTGCAGCAGTGTCATCATAGCTTACTGCAACCTCAATCTCCTGGGCTCAAGCGATCCTCCTGCCTCAACCTCCCTAACAGATGGGACTACAGGCATGCGCCACCATGCCCAGATAATTTTTGTATTTTTTTGTAGAGACAGGCTCTTGCTCAGGCTGGTCTCAAACTCCTGACCTCAAGCGATTCTCCCGTATTGGTCTTCCAAAGTATTAGAATTACAAGCATGAGCTACTGTACCCAGCTGCTTTTATAATTTTAGTAATTAGATCACTCAATCTTCTTTGTTATCTTTATACTTACCAGTGTCTCCACTGTTAACTCTTCTTCTAGGAATGGCTTTAACTCTTGCAGGTAAAATGGAGTGTTGTTTATCATATTCAGAAGCAACAACTGAGTATGATCTTTGGAAGACAGTTCTCTTTGCGAGATCAGTATCAGTTATGGGACTGGTTTCCAAACTGCAAATAGAACAAGATGAGAGACAAAAACTTAGAAGAAAAAGTGAATTAAATGTAACTATACATATCTTATAATGGTGCAGGCAAATATGTTAATCTATATTTCATGTGGAGACACAAACTCAAAGCCAACTTGACAATCTCTCTTTAAATCATAATTTCATCATTCCAAATATAGTAACATTTTGATTGATTTCAGAAGTATATTCTAAAACTTATGGTTTTCTTAAATCTACTTTGCATTTTAAATGAAAAAGAAGACAAGGCATCAAATATTCTAAGCTCCTTTCAGAATCAAAAGCACTGGGGTGGAACTTACACGACATGGTATCAGAAAAAACAGGCAAATATCTAATCGCAAGTGCACCAAATGGAAAGAAATGGATATGTACATGTGGAAACCTAATAAAATAGAAAGTGAAACATGGTTTTTTTTTCTTTTGGTATATGAGTGTTATATCACATTTTTCATTCTTGGGAAGTGTTGCCCAAAGACTTTTTTAAAGCGTGGCCACATCAAAGTGTAATGAGAGGTAACAAATTGATTTGGGCATCAGTGTTATACTTACATTCTATACAAGAACTCAGTGATTTTCATTCAGCCTTAAGTAAACTAATAGTTTTTCTATTTACTATAGAAAAATTAAAAACACTTAAAAAGATATTATAAAAAAAAGTTATTACGATGGCTATACAATTTCGTTTATTGAGACATTTTATAAGAAACAGAAATATCTTCCCTTTCTTCTTTCTCTAAGACAAATTTACAAACTATTCTTTTTAAGAGTTTTTTCTATTCCTTCATTCCAAATTGGGATATTTTTTGCTTACCTTGGGTTCTGGAGTACTTTTCCATCATTCAAATCAGGCTTGAAACCCTATGTCTCTCAGTAAAGCTTATATATTTTCTAATAAGTGGCTAATTCCCTGGGTATTTTCTTTACTCACCACCTTTCCAAACTTAATGTATATTCTTGTTTGAATAGACTATAAATTCCGTACATAACTGAATGGGGCAAATGTACCTGGATGTCAGTTTGGGCAGTTTGATCCTAGAATGACCAGAGTATAGGAATAAATTAACTTAATTCACTTTACATATGGTGTTACTACAAAGCCCAGACATTTGTTCTGCTTTCAGAAGAAGTTTTTTTACTAACTTGAAAAAAAACCCATTACATAATTAAAAAAAACTTGTTCTTATAAAAATAATAATGCTTGTGAAAAAAATCAAGCAATACAAGAAAACCCAAAGAAGGAAGCAAATGTGACCATCATTAACTTAACCCTGGCTATGTTGAGACGGATAATGCCTTCTTGTGGGGGCTGTTTTATACATTGTAGGATGTTTAGCGACACCCCTGGCCTCTACCCAGTAGGATGCCAGTGAATTAGCCCAGTTATGACAAACACAAATGTTTTCAAACATTTTCAGATGTCAGTGGGGAGGCAAAAATCACCTCTGGTTGAGAACCACTGATTTAATGGATTCATTATTATCTTTTTATTAAAAAAGCTTGAGTTTATTGACATATTTTTTCAATAGCTCAAAGATGCCATATTCCCTGAATTATTGTATGCTTAAGAATGTTTCAACCTGGCTGAATATAAAATACTCAGGTCATAGTTTCTGTATGATTTTGTGAACATTATACTTATGTGTTTTGGTACCATTATATTTTCACTATATATTGTAAAGTTATCTAAACATCAATTATTTGATTCATTTGATTAACCCATAATCATAAACTTTGTGGTATCACAGTGTTTTTCAAAAAAAATTACAATATAGGCACATGTAATAATGTTCTTAAGATCTTTTTTTTATATTTGAGTATGTCTGACTTATATTGGATAAAAACTTCCAAGGTAGTATTTTCTTTCTTTTGGAGCTTTAGAGATACCATTTCATTTTTTTTCTTTCATTCAAAGTTGTCACACAGAAACTTCAATTCACCCTAACTTTCCTTTTGCAAGATGACTTGTTTTACTTTCCTCACATACTTCAAAAATTCTTATTTTTTTCCCAGAGTTTCAATAACTCATGACATTTCTTTCAGTTACCTGTTATAAAAATTTTCTTTCAATCTGAAAATTCAGTACTTAAAAAATTTTAATAATATAGTTTTATATAAACTTTTTGTTGTATTTGTTGGCTTTTCTACTATGAAGATACTAGTTATTCTTATCTTGGACTGTCCTGTTTTCCATACCTGTTATCTTTGATCTAATTGTTATAATATCTTTGTCCTTTTTCTCTTTACTCATTGTGATTATCTCAAACCATTCCTTTATGTCAATAATTCAATTTACTGCTCTAAACATTTCTAATTAATTTATTAGTTTTATAATGGTGTTGACTTGGTCTTCAGTCTGTCCTCTTAGCTCTGGAATGTATCTTTTTACTTTATTCTGCTTTTTATCTTAGTCTCATATTTGAGCTTTTGTTTTATTAAATTTATAAAATTATCAAGTTTTTCAGTACTACAGTGTACTGAATTTTCTTCTTTTCCTGAGGTGACTTTTCTTCCAGATTGTGTTTTTCATCTGATTTTTGTATGACATACTATTTATTTTCATTTTGTTAGTTCTTAAAGTAGACACTCTGTTTAGCTCTTCTGTTTGTTCTGATAAGGTATGAGTGGATTTCCCTAGACTTCCTTTCCTACCATATTTGACAGTTTTATTCCCCTCTCAGAGACAGAGAGATTTTACTTAATATTCTATACCAGGGATCACTCTACCTAGTTGGGTACATTTCTCATTTCTGTGGTGGTATTCCCTAGAACCTTAGATGGTTGCTCTGCTTCAGCACGCAGCTGTGGAGAACAAGATTCCCCAGAAGATTGCCAATTTCTGCTGTGACTCTAGTGATGATACTAGGGGATTCTATACTAAAGGATTCTACCTTGATTTTTCCTGGAGTTTCCACTCACTTTCTTAATATACTGTTTTCCAACTTAGAAGGTGTTTAATTTCTCGGTATGGTTTTAGGGGTGATGCAGAAGTACATCAGAATCTTCTGTTTCTCTAATACCTGGCCACCACTTTGGGAAATTTATGACAACTTGTATAGCTGGAGCTGGTAAATATTTTCCTTGATTTTTCCTGTTTTCTAAAAAATTCATTGGTACTTGGGATGGGAAATTCTCTGATATAGCTTCATTTCACCATTTTACCCAAAAGTTCATGCTACTTAATTTTCATCCTAAAGACTAATAACCTGATGAATTATACTTAGACTTGTCTTAAATGGCTTCTAACTCTTTTTAAAAAGTCTGTCTCCTTTAGACACACTTTATTACTTTTTTAAGATATAAAAGGCTATACTACATTCTTTGGATAAAACATCAATAATATCTTTTAAAAATTCTGATAAGTAATCTACACAGTTGGAGGGGAAATTTGCAGGCATTTTTAATGAAAAAACTACTCATTTGGAAATATAAGTTCTATTAAGCTTATCACAGTATGTATTATACTAGTTGATAATTAAAACTGCATGGTATTAACACAGTGGCATATCTAACAGGCACATTCTCTTTTCATTCTGCAGATGTCTTCCTTTCCAGTGGTATCATGTTCAGTTATTCATGCCTGAGATCTCGATGTCATCTTCAACTTATCTTTTTCATTATCCAGTTAGTCAACAAGTCACATTAATTTTTTTCTACAAAATATCTCCTTTATCCCTTTTTCATAACCATTGCCAACATAATCTAATTCTATCCACCTAGCTGACATATTTGATTAAATTTATCAGCTTATCAATTGACTATCTTTGCATTTTTATCATGTCATTCTTCCTCTCAAAAAGTTTCAGTGGTATTCTATTTTCTTACGCATTATATTAACATGTTTCTATTCAGTGTTCACAAAACTCTTTTCTCTGATACTACCACACCTAAGTGAGGAGGCATTGTAAGCAATAATCCAAGAAGTTTAAGATTTATTTTCAGTGCCACTTCTCCCATGAAAATTCAAAGTAACCTTTCCCTACTCCAATTTACTACAGCATTAAATAAAATAATATCATATAATGTAATCTTTTGTTACTTCATTAAACTTTTCTCTCCAACTAGTCCACCTCCCTCCAAGGACCTTATCTTATTCATACATGTAGTACACTTTTCCTTACTGCTCTAAAAGTTAGCAGAGCTGACTCAAAGTCTTTCCTCACATGGAGGGATATATTAAAGAACTTCTAGAACTCTTTTCTAGTTCAAAGTCTTTCTTCCACCAAACACTGGCTATTCAACAGAAAGGAGAGAACTAAAATACCTTGGTGGCATAGACTTCATATTGCTCTCTGGCTCTTCAAATACATTAGGACTTGCATCTGGAGTTACTGATATGTACGGGGCAGGCACAGATGTTGACCGTAGATATTTCATTTCATCCTGGAATAGGTTGTCATCTTGATAGCCCACAAAATTTTCATGATGATGCCTGCATTAAATCAAACCCAATAACTTAAAGTATGATGGCAATAGATAGATCCTCTCCATTTTTAATCTCCTTCATAACAGGAAATGCAGCACATGTAAATCTATAATTAAAGGTGAAGTATTAAAGTAATCATAGATGTAGGTAGGAGAGAATAAAAGTCTGATAATTCTATACATAGATATTCCAGGTATCACAAACATTTCAAATCCAAAATTGAACTCATTTTTTTTTCCTTTTGAGAACTTTTCGATCTTCCAGTGTTTTGGTGAATGATCCTGCCAACTATCCAGATGTTTAAGCTAAAGTTTTCCAAGGTTGTAGTAGGCTTAGCGCTCAACCATCACCATTCACTAAAACCCATGTTAGATTCTCTCTCACAATGACTGTCTCTTCTCATTGCCTATCATCACAGCCTTGGTTCAGGCTCATATCACTTCTTGCATGGACTACTAAAATATAGGCAGTCACTTTTTTGGGTAGAAAATATATGAGTCATACATGAAAAATATTAGATATATGAAATGTTCCATGGGTTAGAGGGGTGTCCATTCCCCAGAGAGCTAAAAATATAAAATCTATAGTTACGCTATTATTAGCATTTTTTTTTACATGCTTTACAATTCGATTTTTTCCTTTTCAAACTGGAACAAAAGGTTACTAATCTAAGTCCACTGAGTGGTCTGATTGAAGCTAAAGATTTGTTGCATTTGGCATCCTGATGATTTCCGCCTTGGTCTCAAATGTACTTAGTCTCACATTTTTATTTTTGTTTCTTTTTTTTTATTTATTTTTTTTATATTTTTGTTTCTTATTCATTTTACTGCAATAGTAATTATAAAATCTTTAAAAACCACACAAACTTTGTTGTACAAAGAGGACAACACTTTCCAAAATGGAATGGCTGGTTGGCAAGCCATGCCAGCAGGTGATATCTAGAAATCTTCATTTGTTGGCTGATGAAAAAAATCTAAATTTGGCTCATGAAAGGCTGTTTTGGAGTGTCAATAAGAATATGTGAAAGTATAGGCTGTACCATCCAGGTTCAACGTAGAAAAATAGAAAACTATTAAGGGGCTTCGCTCCATCTTGAATCATGTACTTTATCCAGCTTCCACATTCCATAGGGTGACCTTTTAATTGCAAACCAGTTCATACATTTCCCTGTTTAAAATTCTTCCACTGTTTCCTCTGCCTATGGGATAAAATAAAATCTTGGCATGGGCCACAGGGCCCACGTTACCTGGCTAACAACTTTGAGCAACATTTCACATATTTCCCCAGTAGACAGTGCTTTAACAAGCCTGTGATTCTTTACATGTGTAATGAGATTTCAGCTATGTCTTCACTCACTTGGGTTACTCAGCCAGAAATTGCTTTCCTCCTGTTATCTGCCTGACAAACTTTTATTTATTCTTTAAGACCCTGTTAAAGGGTCACCCCTCTGGGAAGATTCAGGTCTTCTCTGTCTTTTATGCTCTAATAGCATCTTATATATATATTTCTATTAGAGTACTCTTCACATGACATTTTAAGTGTTTCATCGACATGCCTGACTTCCCACCAGAGTGTAAGTACATGTAAGCTAGGATTTTATTATATTCATCTTGGTGTCTTCAGGGCCTAGCACAAAGCTGGTACCCAGTTGGTACTCATTTAAATGCTAACAGAATGAATAATTAAAAAAATAAAAGACTGCTATAGGAAACATCAGTTTCTTTCTACTTCAGCATTTCACACTATTAACAAACTGAAGTCAGAGCACCAAAGAGTAAAAGAAGGCTAGTCTTACTTTCTAAGACATATTTGGTATTAATAATAATACAAATTAACAAAGTATTTTCATGATTTTTTAAAATACCTACTCCCATAAAGTGTGTACCCTAGCAGTCATGTCAGCTCAGAAAATAAACTTCTAGAGCTTTCTTTATTGTACACAGTGTCTAACATAGTGTGGGTATTCAGAGCAAATACTGAACTACCCTATGATATTAATCAATAGTAGCTGTTAATCCAAAGGTAATGAAAACAATAACAAAGTTTTATTACCTAGCTAATGTCTGCAGGTAGAGACAAGGCATTTTCACGGGAAGATCCTCAGAGATGCCCTCTTTCACGCTGGGCAGCTGTGATTGGAATGGTTTTGCAGGATGGTAACACAGAATGCTTGGTTCTGCTGCACTGCTCAGGGACAGCAGGAAGAGTGCATTGGCTTTAATCACCTGGTGAGCTTCCATGGTGGGCAAGGCACGAGGGGTCTTGACTTGCATTGGTTTTCTCCTAGATTGTTTGACCTGGCAAAAAAAAAAGAAAAAAAAAATTGAAGTGATCTTTCCCTGCTTATATTAAAATCCTTAATTTCCTAAGCTAAGTATTTTGAGTTCCTAATATAAGTTATTAAACATTTGCAAAATTATTTTAAAATGAGAGATGTTCAAAAACAACATTCAGTTCATGTTCATCCTGAGTTGACTGAAAATGTTTTATACTGAACACAAACAGTATATTTCTTTTCTTTCCTTGGAAAAATTTAAAACCTAACTAGTTAAATCTAAATGTAATTCTTTTTAAAAAAGAGAAAATAATCTCTGCATGTGTATGTTCAACAAAATTTTTTAGTTAGGTGTGCCACTAATGCGAATGATCTTGAGTTTCCGTGAGTTCTACAATATAATTAGGGATTAAGGAAAAGAGAGAGGAGATATAGAATAGGGGGAAAAAAGGAGCCAATAGAGAAAGAGTAAAGAGAGAGAGAAGGTAAAAGGGAATAGATATGTATATGTGTAGAAGAACAGACAATTAATAATAAAGAATTACATGACAAACATTTGTCAATAAGGGATATGTAACATAGATTAGTTGTCTTGTATTATCCCAATATATAATTTATTTTTGAATTAAAAATAGCTGACTAAAAATAGTACAAATACTAAATTTATGTATTATTTCTGTTATAAAAGCTGATCTTTAATATCAACTATGTGGAGTTACCTGATGTCATAATCTGATTTTTATAAGGTATATCCGTATCTTATCATTTACAGTATACTGTACACAGTATATTTACAGAATGAAGTAAATACCTTCTCCCTTGCAGCAGCCTGTTTCTCACGGAGGTATTTTTCTCTACAGCGGTCACATACCAGATACCAAGTGCTTCCTCCTATGCCACCATCACCACAGTTACCAGCCCATCCTCCACAAAAATGCCCAATGCTATTGTAACCTTGTCCACCCGCATACCGGCCACAACCTTGAAACAACAGCAAAAATAAACATTTAACATTTTAAGTGTCCTTAATAATTTGATCCTTACTACTCATACATTAATGACAGATTTACCTTCTCAAAGTAAGCAAAATGCCAAAGCAAGCATCTGATCTTTTTTTCAGGCTATTATCTATATCAGAGAAATAGCTTGCTTGACCAAAAAGCAATCGATTAAATGATGCTCCAAACATTAGAAATACTTTATTTCTACACAGGCAGATTAAAAGAAATATAGGATATGGGTACATTTAGATATACTTAAGAATTCAAAAAAATCACCCAAGTATAAAATATTCTGTAAGGATGACATATTTTCAGGGATCACAAATTTATTAAACATGTGAGGTACAATATGTAGATAAAGAAAAAAATTTAATCATGTTTACATTAGGTGAATTTTGGAATATTAGTCAATGTTATAGAAATCCCTTACATTTACCTAAAATGCAGTCTTCTGATAAAACAATTGATATCTTTTCCATAGGACAATGCTCAAAGAAACCAGTATAGTCTAATTTAATTTGCAATTATGAACATGAAAACACTAAAACCATAGGAGACTTAACATTGGTATCTGCCCTGTATATATAGACATGCCATTATTTCCATTGTGTAAGAGACTTTAATGGCACCCTTTGGGCAACACATATTTTAAAAAATAAACAATATTTCAAAATATGCTACATTAAAATGAAATAGTACAAAATTGCCTGACCATTATACTATTAGAACTTCTTTACTTGTTTTTCAGAAAACCTATACTGATAATGTACTTTAAAAATGACATTATGAGATACTATAAATTCTAGGAAATAGTTTTCTCTACACTTTACATAATTCATAGAACAGCTCAAGTTAGATGTGACCTAGTTCATTAAAGAAAAAAGTATTTATATATATATGTTCAACAGTTATCATTTACCTGGGTGAGCTTGTCTCATGTGATAGGTCACCGGGTAAGGATGTGACTCTCCACACAGCTCACAGATGGTGTCTTTCTCTGGTCCTCCTACTGCTAGCTGAGCCATCTCTCCAAACAAATTACCCCTGGGCCTAACTTCTGCCTTTTCTTTTTTCTTTTTTTCCTTTTTGGCCTTCTTATTCTCTTTTTCACACTCTTTCTTTTTAAGGACAGCACAGGAACCAGGACTTGGAAAAATCATATTCTGAGAAGCAGCTTTGATTGTAGCCAAAGAGATGTCTTCCCAAAAAGCCACTAAATGTTGTAAAGTTAAGGGAAGAGGAGATTTAGACTTCATTGTGTGATGCATAGACATTTCAAAAGTGGCTTCGGTTTTCCCATCCTCACACTTTTCATGCAGAGGCGGTTCCTTAAGCATGGACAACACTTTATTTTTGTTGATGCTACCCATCTTAGATATATCTGGTCCATGAGGTGCAATATTAAACATATTCAGTGCAGATGATATTTCCAATGAGTGTCTATTTTTTAACTTGGTTTCTTTTTCCTCTGTAGGCTGTTGGCTATTTAAACTACTCCTTATAGGAGCATGTTCTTTGGAAAGTTCAGGATTAAATTTCAGGAAAGAAGAACAAGCCATTGCATCATGTACTATGCCTTCATGCCACAGGAAAGAGGCAAAGACAGCTCTGGCGCACTCAGCCACAGAAGGAGACATGGCTTGCTTGGCTGGCTCTAAAGATTTGGATCCATCTCCTTTGAAAAGAAAACTAGATTTTTCTTTTTTGGGTCTGGTGTGCCTATTAGCACATTTTCGACTTATTTTGGGGGATGCTCTCATTTCCTGTTCATCTTTCAGTGGTGCTTTTCCTATGCTGAAATGAACTTTATTTGAACTTTCATCCACACTCTTAAATTCACTACTTTCATCACAAGTACTGTCTGTTAGACTATTTGTTTTTAAAGTACTTGAGGTACACACTTCAACCACCTCACTGTGAAGGTTTTCCTGTACCACATGGGGAGATGGAGCTCTATTTTCAGATCCAGGAGAATCTTTAGAATCCTTTGGTACTGATTTTGGTTTTGGTGATGTGGACCGTCCCCTTAACGGTTCTGTGAGGGGCATTTTCTTCTTGCGGAGGGTATCTGGATCAAGTGTGTAAGAGTCTGATTTGGAACGTTCCCGAGGAGGATCAAGTTTTGTCTTAACAGGAGCAGTGTTTTTTTGAGGTAGATTTTTATCATGTGGTGAGGAGGAGCGTGGAGAACTAGCGCCTGATGGGCTGGACCTATTGGCGGGGAGAGTCTTTGGCTTAGGAGATGATGACCGAGAACCTGGTCCTGGGGATTCAGCTCTAAAGCTAGAAGGCATCCTCCCCTCCGATTTCAGCGTCTGCAAGGTGTTGTGGTTGGGGGACAATGACCTACTATGGGAATCTGACCTCAACTTTGCAGCATCAGATTTTAACATGAGGGATTCACTAGCAGATAAACCTTCTGTACCCCTTGGCTTTTTCTGGTCAGCAGTAGTCCGGCTCATACGTCCATCAGGTTTAAGTGATCTGCTGTGTTTAGAGGACAGTTCTGATTTTCCTGATGTAGAAGCTGGTCTAGAAGATGTTGAGATAGTTCCTCGGTCACCTGTGTGGTCCATTTCATAATGAAACTTGTTAATAAAATTATAACTGACAATTTAGCCAGTAAACACTGAAATAAAAAGCATACCTACAAAATTTATATTGTTTTTCATAGACAATAATATTTTAAGAATAAAGGAAAGAAGGGCAAGTGGTTCTCACAAAATTTCTATTTCATCATCACATAACTGTTACCACTAAAAACTATGTTCATGAATGTAAAACAGACTAAACAAATATTATCTATGCACTAATATGAATTATCAGTGATATTTGAACCTCACCCCTAATACAATAACTAATTAGAATTTAAATTCAGTGAGGGACTAGAAAGAGAAAAAGATATAACTGATTTTTTTAATAAGAAATTATGAAAACATATGTATTTTAAACATGAAGTAGAACTAAATTTCAAGTAGACTGATGCCTCACATCCTTAGAGTAATGGTAGAGAATTTTTTGAATTAGAAAACTGATTCTATACATAGATGTGTCTATCATTTTCAAGTGTAACAATAAATACAATTAGGCTAATAAAGAGCTGCTTAGGAGACACTCTATTTTAGTGACTGGATCAGAACAATTTATAATTAACATATGAATGTCCTAAATCTATTATTTAATTATATGTAATTCAGGTAGTCTATTAATCTTTTTTGATTTTTTTAAAATTTCAGAATATTATGGGGGTACAAACGGTTTGGTTACATGAATTACTTTTGTACAGTTTGAGTCAAAGTTATAAGTGTGTCCATCACCCAGATAGTGTGGATTGTACCTGCTAGGTGTGAATTTACCCATCCTCTCCTCCCCAGTCTATTAATTATAAACAGGTTGTATTCCAAAAGTTCATAAGGTTAGCAGATTAGAACTCAGAGCTTGTGTTCCTTCCCTTGGAAACAAGAGAAATGGCAGGATCCTCAGAATAAGTAGTACAAGTCTGAACTATGGGCGCTCAAAACAAGGAGTTAGGAGAATGACAGAAAAGAATAATCTCCTCATTCTAAGGCAAAACACTTCTGCATGAATAAAACATTTGTCTTTGGCATTCTGGCCTTCATTCAGTGTCTCTCTTTCCTACTATTTTATGCCTTCCTCTGAGACATTAGAGCCAGGCTGTCTTTGTCCCAATAAGGGTCACAAAGTTTACCTTTCCTCCTTAAAATGAAAACGCCTACTCTTAATGCAAGTGATATTAGTTAGTCATTAGGAGAAAAGCAATCTAACCGAAAGGATTCAAGTAGTGTGAAAAACTAAAAACTCGTAAACCTTGCTAGAAGTATTTTTATTTTTTGAAAGAGAATTTCGAGGAAATTGAGATGGATTTGTTAACTGGCTAGAATTGCAAGTTTTTCTTTTTTTCTCTTAAGAAAGATGATGTGAACAAATTTGGATGATGTAGGAAAATGTTTTTTTGCTTGTGTGTGTAAGTATGTATAGTCATACTCTAGTTATCTATGGCTCAGGATAACAGTACGGTAGAATCTTCCCCTCTCATAGAAAGTCCTTAAGGGCAGTTATTTTTGTCTGTTACTCTTTACCTATATGTCAAGAATGGGTCTTGGAATACAGCAGGTGCTCAATAACTATTTGTTGAATGAGTAATCAATTCCTATTTTCTTAATTTTTTTTTTTTTTTTTTTGCTATTCTCAACTTTCAGATTCTCTAAGAATCCACTTTTGACAATTATTGCTCCCAAGGCCATAGGGCAGAGGTGACAGCAGTCATTTTTATTTTTTAGAGACAGAGTCTCACTCTGTTGCCCGGGCTAGAGTGCCGTGGTGTCAGCCTAGTTCAAAGAAACCTCAAACTACTGGGCTCAAGCAATCCTTCTGCCTCAGCCTCCCGAGCAGTTGCGCCACCATGCCCAACTAATTTTTTCTATATATTTTTAGCTGTCCAGCTAATTTCTTTCAATTTTTTTTTAGTAGAGATGAGGTCTTGCTTTTTCTCAGGCTGGTCTTGTACTCCTGAGGGTAGTTATTGTTTTGTAAGGGCTAGATGCTTGTAAGTTGAGTAATTATGTAGTAAAATAATAGAGTAAGGCAAGTAACCTGTTTAGGGCACACCGATGAACTAAATATTTTAATTGCAACATGTCAATGTTTAGGATAATTATTCTTGTTCTTTGGATGAATAAGAGCTACTATATTATACATATGCTCTTCAGTATCTTACAATGCTTTATTATTCTATCACAAATTTCCTTTATCATATATATGCTCTTTTTTTTATAAATGCAGTACAAAAGACTGGGCTAAATTTGGGGAAAAATTAGTGGGAAAAACCCACAATATAGAATTCTAAATATTGATGTTCTGTTCGGAAAGTACAGCTAAACAGATGTACTCTTGATAAATAAGTATCTCAAATTGTCCCAAGAGTAGTTTAAGAAACTGCTGCCCATGTTACCTTATTAACCTAGTAATAGTATAGTGCAAATATTATAAACAAATTATATTTGGTAGAATTAAACATCAGCCTAGTTATGGTTATTAATTTTGAGTATGTGATGTTTGGAGTGTCACATTCTCAGATTTTTGTTATTAATCTGAGAGCTGGAAACATTTTTATTGCCTTTATCAAAACATTTATTTCAGAAGCTAAACCAGACATAATGGGGAATCTTGACAAATAAATAGTAAACCTTTTATATTTGGTACCCCTCTCTCCAAAAAATCAATTTGTGGACTGAAAGAGGTTTTCTTTCTACTTTATAAAAAAGGACAACTTGTTTTAGGACTCCTAACACAATGGGAAGGTTTCCTGACAAAGATTATCTACTACCCATTTCAGATGTGTCCTAATAGATGACCTGTACATCTGCTGCATGCAAAGAAACGGTGAATGCATGCTGATGCTGCATCTAATTCTAGGAGTGTATGCACTCACAAGGGTAGGTATTTCCTCATAATAAGAACATCCTCTGTGCTTGGCTAACAATGGAACCTGTCAAATATCAGAACATCACTTGTCATATATGAGCAAAAAAGTTTGTTATATAGAGAGTGTCAGAAAGCATAGGCATCTATATACCTTATTTCTGTACCTCTAGTAGTGGTGAATATTTTCTTAAGATCTGTAAGTGGCAATACCTAATTATCTGCTCGAGTTCAAGTGTATAAATAATGGCAGAAGTATTCCTGAGATGTATTTCTCAAATCATAATTACATCCTTTTGAAAAAAATTTACTTTTCTAAAATATGTTTCATTTATTTTTTTAAAAGACTATGTTAAATTTGTTAAGTCCATATACTAATTAATTTATGTTTATCTTCTTTATTTGGGTTTCAAATGTTTTGTAGCATGTAATTATTATTAAATATTACTAAAAATTGTCACGTTGTAGCTACTCAAAATATCAATATAAACAAACTCTGTTAAAAATCTTCAGATCATACATAATACTTTTACATTCATCTCTTAATTTAGTTTAATGATTATATTTATAATATGTAAGCTTAACTGATATTATGCAAAAATTTTTCTAACCTCAAAGGAATCTTGAATAAATAACAATGCAGGACAAAACAGAAATTTAGCGCATTTGAACAAATTAAATGTTATCAAACATGTTAAATGCAAAGTATTCATTTACTAAATGACCCCATATGATTTTTTTCATGCTAAAATCATAAATTATCAGGTTATATGATACCATACTATACCACAAAAACTATAGTATGAATGTCATAATACATAGTATGTATCAGGACACATGATACTATATGCCACTAAACATAATACTAGACATATGTTATATAGATCAGGTTATACAATATTGTTTACTATACTTTATATTTACTATTTGTATATTTATTTTACAATGCCAATTGTACAAAGGAGAAATATAAAATTGTTTTACTCATTTCTAAGAAAAAAGAAAATTAGTAATTAATTTTCTTGAATTGAAATTCACAATTAAAAAACTTATGCAATATATTAGGCAATGCTGCAAATTCTTTTTGATAAAATTTTCTTAAAACATAGGATTTTAAAAGTTTAAATATTACCTTAAGACAAAAATATTTGAGTAGGTATCTACAGTATTTTAAAAGACAAAAAGCATATTTTTGAATTGTGTGGAATTTTGACAATTGTCAATAGTTTAAACATTTCTAAGTTGAAAATATAAAAACTAAGTCATTAAGAAAATACTATAAAAAAGATTCACGCCAGACAGAACAGGTAGGTTTATATATGAGTCCTAATAACTAAATTAAACCAAAAAAACTTTAATTATCAAAATGTTTCTTATAAAAAGCTAAAACAGTAAAAATGATTTTTACATTACATAACAGTAAGTTCTAAAACTAAACTGTCACATATGTTACTACATTCTTATAGATAACAATATGCTTTATGTCATATACATATATCTTTTTCTGATAATAATGATTTTAAAAATTCCCCCAATTAGGCATTTCTTTTTCTATACCTATTTTATTTTGTAAGATCTCATAAAGGTTTAAAATTAGAGTAATATTTAACCTACAGATATAATAAACATGCATAACAATTATATAACCTATAGTATATTGAATAGGAACATCATAAATTACCCCAAACATATACAAATTTAAATAAAATGAAACACTTCAATTAAAAATATGGAATGGGATGAAAATGACTGAGGTGAACTTAAACTTCTTTATTGACACTTCCTATGTTCATTAAAAATGGCCCATCCATGAATGCATGTATACCCACCCTTCAGTTTGTGAGACAGAGATGAGAGAGCAGAGGCAGGCCCAGCTACACCATAATTTTTGTAAATGCGCTCACGAGAAGCAAGGTTGCGAGATGGAGATTCTACAGTGAAAAACATTGGCAAAGAAGCAGCACAGATTCAATGGAAAAAAAAATTTAGCAGAGAACACAAGCAAAAACAAAGCATTTCAAATGGTATGCAACTATAAACTGTTATTTTAAAAAGTTTATATTCTGCTAAATTTTTCAACAAGTTTATATTTCTTTAAAGCTGAAAACAAAGGTCAAATTAATTAATTTAGATTAATAATATATGTTAATATATCCAAATGTGTTAACTTAAAAGTAAGGCTCATGCCTCTGATTAAATCGAATTTGAGCATTTCTTTTTAGGCTAATAATTCTTTAGTTCAGTTTTCTTTAAGGTGGTGCTCATTTACTTATAAATAAGTAAGGTTTATAAGTAATTTTTTTTATAGTGGAAGATAAAGAAATATTACTTACAGTTTAACCTATTGTCACCAGGTTTTCTTTTTTTGGGGGGGGGGTGTCATTTGGTTTTCTGAATGGACCCATTACTGTGATATTCCAGAACATATCTCAGAATGGACCTAAGTTGACATTTATGTTTGGCTACTTTTCTGAGTCTACCTTCAGTGAAAAAGTAAGTACTAACCCCAGTATTTAGTGTTTGTTTTATAAGTTTCTATTTCTGATATCAAATTTTATTTATAAAAAGTCTCACAATACAAAGCAAAGAAAATTTACAAGTCACTGGAAAATGTTACACACCAATGATTTACCATGAAGAAAATGAAAAACTTAATATTAAATAATTTATCTTTTTTCAAAGAATTAACAGAACCTTTAATGTATAGTCTTTTTAAAAGCAATATGCTAAAAACAAATTCATTGTATTTAAAATTTTAACTCATAGCAATTAAAATAAAATTAATCAGTTGAGCAGAAATAAATTTGGGTAATGAGATCATTTTCTTACTATTATTGAAATAAAAATCACACACTATTCTCAAAAATAAAAGTACTGTTTTTGTCTGATTCACTATTATGGCCAAGATTAAGATGAATGACTCATAAATTAAGAAGTCATTCAGTGTAAGGTATTAAGTATGTATTATGTGTCAGTCATTATTTTAGGCATTGGAGATACAATGATGAACAAAAACAAAGCCCCTGCTCTCATGGAACTTATATTCAAGTGAAAGGAGAGAGTATGAACAAATAAGTACATACTATATTGAGTGCTGATAAACTCAGGAGTCATAAGCATACAGATGTTGGGTGATAGTCCATGACTGGATAACAACCACTTAGGGAGTGATGCCTAGAAGCCAAAGCTCTGGGACATTCCTGGGAATACAGAATAGATGAGGTTGCAGAAAGGAGACTAGAAATGAGTAGTCAGTGAGGTAGGAAATACCCAGCAGGCAAATGAGTGTATTTCTAGGAAGAAAGAGAGATCATCTCTGTTACATACTATCGATAGATCAAGTAAAATGAGATCTTAGAATTGACAATTGAATTTGGCAACACAAAAGTCACAGACTAACTAGAGAAGTTCCTATGGATAGGGACTGAAGCTCAAATGCAGTGGGTTCAAGAGAGACTAGGGGGAGTGGATGAAGAGACAGTGATATACATGTCATAAAACCATCTGTTAAATTCTTAATTATTTTTAAGCATCCTTCATTTTGAAGAAATCTATAAACCCCAAAAGGTGCACTGTGCTGCAAATTCTTATGCTAATTTAATTCTCATATAATACACAGTCTGCAGCTATCACTGAATATCAATTAGAAGGGCAATATATTTCTTTTCTTTAAGAGAAGAAATATAAAAGTGGTAGCTTCTGAATGGAAGAGTTAATTCAAGGGAAATTCAACCAGCCAATGTAGGAGTATAGTCTCCTGGCCCAGCTGCTAAAATCTGTGAAGACTAGGTTCAGCAGAGGGATATAGGAGTAGGAAATCAGAATACCACCTTATGCGGAAGCACTCAGAAATGTGAAAAACTACAAGGACACTTGTAAAATAAGATGTTAGAGGTATTCAAGCAGCTAGAAATAGAAATACCATTCGACCCAGCAATAGCATTGTTGGGC
>VBSM01000605.1:32095969-32120330 GCA_008086735.1 Cheirogaleus medius | reverse complement strand
TTTTGTTGGATGGAGGGCAGGCAGGAGGGGGGAGGAAGTGTAGAGTTACATAATCGTGCGCGACACCTGGGGATTGGACTCGCTTGAAGTTCTGGCACGTGGTGGGGAGGGGTGGTAGGGGCAATGTATGTAACCCAAACAATATTTGTACCTCCATTATATGATGAAATAAAAGGGGGAAAAAAAAGATGTTAGAGGTATAAGGACGAACTCCTGAAAAAGAGTTTGAAGCCAAATGGCCTTAAAGTCTTTTCAATATGTTAAAATGCCTAGAGAAACTGGATTCCTAGGTATGATTCAGAGTGAAAAAGAAGAAACACTTTTTGAAATTAAAGTCTAAAACAAGTTTATTGTTAAATTAATAAAGAAATGAAGCTGTGGTTAGAGACATTTGCTCTATACATGAAATTTTTACAAAATCTGCTCATGTTTAAACATACTTTGATAAAGTTATAGTTGGCTTTTAAAAAGATTTGTATTGTTCAGTTTAAAAAAGGGAAGCAATCCATATAGATACATTGATGTCTATGCACAAAAGGAAAAAAATTGAGTGACTTTTAAAATAGGGATTAAATAATCATGCTCTTTTAAGAAATATTGTTATATAGATAAGAAAACCAATTATTAAATTTATCTCCATAAAATTTTGATTCTTTTTTGAGTATCATAAAGTTAAAGAAGATAATATTAAAAATAGTTTAGAAATTCAGGATTTTTCTCCAGTGCCCATTTGAAGTCAATGTTATTTGTTTACTATAAAACTTGCCCTTATAAATACTTTGGTTCTTTATGTGTCATTTTGTTTTCTTTGTTCTGAACCCCAAGTATCAAGTTCCCTGAGTCACTTCATTTTCTAGTCACAGAAATTTTGAGTTCACCTTATATTGTACTTTAAAAAAATTATTCTCTAAGTACTGATGATAATAATACTTTTCTTGTTAATAAGAAAAGAATTATCACTTCAGTTTAACAAAGACAAATGGTGGTTTTGCTGTAATTATCAGGACCCTAACCTTATCATTGAGATCAAAAACTAGAAGAATCAAGGCACCTATCACCATCTGGCAGGTTTGGGGATTTAAAAAGTAGCATACACTCTTTTTAAAGGTTGAGTCAACAATTAAGCAATGATCTGAAATGTTCTATTTCACAATGAAAAAATGAGTAAATACATCAAAGACCCATAACAGGATTGACTATTCATGGATTCTGATATAAAATCCCACAAGTACTGTACTTCAACAATGTCACAAAGTATATGAAGTAAAACTCAGGTTATGGCAATTATTTTAGAAAAGGATAAATTTTACTGTTAAATTCAGTTTAACATCTAATTTGCTAATTTCCTGTTATGTGCTATCATCAAACTGTGACATTACCAATAATATGTTAAATTATTGGTAGGAAATATTAAAAGAATTTTCGACAGATATGAGGAAAAGCTATAATGGAAAAAATAATCTTTGGCATGTAATTTTGCTTCTTATGTTGTCTAGTTCTCTATTTGAGGAAGCAGACTACAGTCATAAATTTTATAGTCTTAGTAAAACTACTAGACGCAATCCTAACATACATATTTGAAAGAGCTTAAGGAAGTTTTATAAGTCTTATAACAAGTTTTATAAGTCTTATAACAACTGTATTCTGTTCATGCTTTATGTATCTACATTTATGTGTGTGATTGTATTTTTTAAGATATAAGAACGAAATCTTCTAATTCTATAGATCCTTCACAAACAATGATAAGACTTTGCCACATTTGTGGTCAAATTATACGAACAGTGTTGCTGACTTTCTTCACCCAATTTAAATCCCAATAATTGTGCATCTGTATTCTCTGAATAGAACTTCAGAAATTTTAGATGGCATAGGTTCCTATAACAGGCAGTAAATGGTTAGGTCTAGCTTATAGTTCAGAGATCCTGGAAATTAATTATTTTTAAATTATTTATTTAAGAAATAATTAAAAACTAGTTTATTGGTTCTTGTAGAGACAATATATAAATTATACTGTCAACTGGCCAAAGGATGTGTGTAACCAAATAATATGCAGCTAAATATAAGCATAATTAAGTATAATTATTATTCCCACTTCTGTCAGTGTTTCAGAGGATTTAAAATAAGGTGACAGCGATGATTCTTACATTCTCTTAGCTATGGCAGCTGTCTGGACTGACAGCTTTAGCTATAATATCACCGTACAACCAATACATTCACTGTCCTTCTTTGTAGTAAATTTATCAGAAGAAATATGGAATTATGTGAATGGTAAAGCAGCTTAAGACATGGAATAGGATCTAAAACTTTAGTTACATAAATGTTAGTATACTAAAAGAATTACAAAAGAATGAACAATAGAACATTTCCAGATTAAGGATAAACTAGAAACAAGCTTTTCACTAGACTATGACATTAATCCACATGATATGAACACAGAAAAAAGAAAATACATAATGTAGATATCCCCTAAAATGTAATATTTCCCTAAATGACTTCTAGTGATAACTGAACGTGAATAAACCATACTCGGACCATATTACTGAATATATAGTAAATCCCTAGTAAATATGGTTAAGGAAAATAATATTTTGGAAAACCATATCATTTCAGGGTTTATGATGCCTGAGACAGGAAAAGTCTGAGCATAGTTTGATAGGTATGTATCCTACAGCTTAGAAAGAATAACTTCAAAAAACCCCCAAGAAAAGATTGGATTGCTTCTCAAGCAATAACTTGAAGCACAAGAGGGCTGGCTACACTCTCAAAAACAAAAATCTCACTTTCCACAAATGGTTTATTATTTGCAAGGGAGAAAACACTAACTATACATCAGAGAAATCAGATACTTTGATCAAGTGATTAATATTAATCATAATCATTTCCTATATGTTTACATAGCACAAAGACAGGTAAAACCTAACCCGCCTCCAAAAAAAGTGCTTTTAGGATAAGGTACTTTTAAAGTAATATTTCCAGAAAGAAGAAAAATGCAGATATCATCAATATGCTGCCTCAAAATGGGGATATATGTTAACTAAAGATAACGTAGAAGGACTACATTCTTTCTTTATTATGAGGGGAGTAGAGGATTTTTGTTTCCTTAGTCTCTAACAAACAAGAGAAGTACAATCTGAACAGTCTTTTGACACTCTGAATTACCCACCTGGCAAAAGTTTATTTAGGGATGTTATTGTTGAGGGATTTAAGGTATAAAATAACAATGTTGGACTAAATGACCTCTAATCTGTTCCAATTCTTGCAGTCTATGTAAGGTAACCGAAATGTAGTAGGAAAAAAATCCACTAGAGGGAGTTAGCAGACTCTCATATTCAAGTGCTAGATTTGCCACCTAACTGTATGACTTTGGGCAAGTCACCAAAAATTCTCTCATCTAAAAATGAGAGCTGGATGACTTCTTGGGCCCCTTGAACACTAGAAATTATGCCTATATGATTAATGGCTGCTCATAGTGTAGATTTCTTAAATTAACTGAAGGGGGGAAGAAAGATAATCTAATGATAAAGATGAGGAGTCTGATTTAAAAAATAAACATTTGTTTTGCTAAGTTTCAATAATGAGATATACTACAGTGTAGAAGTTTAACAGAATAACAAAGTGGGAGATATGTAGACCAAATCCTTTCTAAATTTAATTAAGTGCAAAGTCATGAGAATGCTTTAATGATTCATTTTACTAAAAATGTATATATGAATAATATAAGAGTGTATTTTCAACTTCTTAGTCAACAATGCCATCTTTAGTTACGACAATGTTAAATGTTTCTCATTTTCAAATTATATTACAGTCTATTGGAGCTAAATTATCCAACTAAACTCATTTTTTCTTAAAACCAGCTTTTTGTTCTATATTTCTGGTATTAGGTAAGCATATTATGTTTCAAAACAGAGTACAAAAGTGGATGTCACTTGAGACTGGCTCCCACAACTATGATTAGCATGTCCTGTGCATTTTACTGCCTAAATATTTCTAAACTTGTTACTTTTTCTGCATTAGTCCTGCAATCAACCTTAATTTAAGCACTACTCAGCTTGTGTATGGACTTCCTGCCTCCAACATTCTTTCTCCAGGACCTTTCCCATAATATTTTCAGTTAACTGTCACAAATGTAAAACTGATCATCATATGTCATTCTTTCTGTTTAAAATTCTGTAGAACTATCTAAAAGTCATTTTGAGAAACATTACATTTTGGGGGATATCTACTTTATGTATTTTCTTCCTCTTTCCTCAAACCACCAACACAGGCTCTCCATGCTAAATTTGAGCTGATAACTGTTTTCTATTTTACTTAGAAAAGACAAACAGAACATTCTTGTGCTCCCAATATCATACATTCTTTTTTCTCTCCTGTATGATGGAAAAACTATTTGTGCCCTTACTTAGCCAACCTTTTTACTTTGCACTGGATTGGATCCCCTTTTCTATGCAAGAATGTTATTCCAGCAATTCTCTCCTCTCCCCTGCAGCATAATTTTTTTTCTCTATTGGATTACTCTCATTAGAAAACAAACAAAACAACAACCTATCCAGATCTCACATTTCTCTCCTGGTGTCCCTCTACTTTTTCCCTTTTCTTTACAGCAAATCTTGACAGATTTCTTGAAACTCATTGTCTCCAATTCCCCAGCCCCCTTTTCTCTTGAACCCACTCTAACCAGGTTTTAGAGTTTCATTACTCCAAAAGGACCCTCTGCATGGCCAGTGCTTAGAACAGTGCCTGGTAGGTAGGTGGTACTCAATCATTACTTGCTGATTCAATGGGTTTCTCTAATTTAGCTCATGTTATCCTCACAGTTGGAATGCTCCTTAAACCTCCTTTTCTATCACCATTCTCCTTGTCTGATCAATTCTTATGAATCCTTCTCACTAGGAGCTGCTGCTAGTTAAATGCTTTTTTGAATGCTTTCTTTAACCTCTCCTGGCTGAGTCAGGAGCTTTCTGTCCTATGTTTCCACTGCATCCAGAAAATATTGCTCCTGCAGCACTTAAAACATGCCATCAATTTTTTTTTAACATAGCTATCTCTTACAATATTCTAGAAGCCCTTCAAGATCAATAAACATATTTTATTAACTTTGTTGGTCCCCATAACCTAGCATAGAATAGATATTTAATAAAAACAGGTGAACAAATGGAAGAATGAATAACCCATCTGAAGAAAGATGGGAATGAAGGGTGAAATAAACACAAGAACCAATAAGGAGGTAGGGGAAGAGGGAGAGATAAAAGGTAATATCTACTCAGGAAAAAACAAATGCATTAGGAAACATTGTCTTATAAGCAGCATCAGCATTCTTTTTGGTTTGAATTCCTAAAAAGAAGCGTATGGTGGATGAAGAAATTACTGATGGAGAAGAAAAAAAAAACTGGGTCAAAGCTTTTAAACCATGAGCAGAAGGCTCAGCTGAGTGCAGCGCAGATAAATGCAGGCCCGTGACTAAAATGATTAAGATTTGTAGTAATGCTACAGATGTTAGAGTCAAAATTAAAATAAATACATTGGTATCTGTGACAGATGCTGTAAGTTCAAATGTGAAAAATTTTATCAAACTTTAATATTTGAATAAAAGCTGACCCTGATTTCTTAAAATCTTTGATGAAAATCATTTAATTTTTCTTTAGGAGCAGGAAAAGATCTTAGAAAGCAGCTTAGTGTCACAAAACTAGTTGGTGGAAGAACAGAGATTAAAACACAGGTCTCCTTCCTAAGTCAAATGCTACAACCACAAACCTTCACAGCAGGCCAATAAACAAAGAAATTGACAAATACTGTGCTGTGATTATAATTCAGGATAGAAATGATCTCTAAGTCTCACAAAGTTGGCTTTATACTAACATTCATACTAATATCTGAATATAATAGTCTAACTATATTAAGAATTAATCTCAAAACAAATAATCAAGTTATACTTTAAAAAAGTAGCTAGGAAACCTCATTTGTCCCTTTACAAATTCCTCCCTGCAACTCGTTCCACATTGAGAATAAGACTGCTCTCTCTTAAGACTGTGACTTCTTCCACATTTTCCTTGGAGTATGAGAGAGATTAAGTGCTTGCATCAAAATGCAATAATAATATAGAAAAATAACATTAATTGGGCATCCCACTTTATGTAGGAGCTCAGACATGTCAAGTAACTTAACTAAAGTCAGTAAGATGCTAGAGGGGAAATTTGAACTGAGTCTTTCCATGACTATGTCTCTACAAGTTAACATAGTGCACTAGCATGTTAGCATTTTCAAATGTAAATAAATATTCTGTACATACCCAAATGGACTTTATGAGTATAACAGAAAAACTCTTGTTGCAAGGTAACCTAGAGCTATCATATTTGTGCTTGAAAGTACTATATATTTTGACATATATTATACACTACATGTTTAAATCTCTGGGAGAATAGTAAATAGTCTTAAGGTTTATTTACCACTTTTCTACCAAAAAGAAAAAAGTAAACTATTTAATTTCTTGGACAGTGGGTAGAAAGTGATAAAATGCTATGTTAAACATAGTTATTTGGTATATAGTTTTTCTGATGGAGAATCTTGCTTAGAATTCAATCTGTATAAACAGAATTATTACACATCATATCAGTATATAATTGGTTTCAATTACTTTACTAATTACTAAGAGAAAGAATATTTCTCTTCTTTGAAGATGTACTCAAGTAACACTGGAATATTTATCATAGGATAACAAGAAATACATGATCTTAAAGAACTGATAATCTTTAAATGTCTATAGTCAATAAATACTCCTTGAATGCCTATGATGTATAAGACACTGTAAGGAGTTATAGGACATAAAATGATACTTTCAAAAGGAATGAGGAAAGATAATGAAAATAAGTAATATATTATTCTTAAAGCAGTCATAGATATCATTCCCTAACTCAGACTACTAGAACCTTATTGCCAAATTGCTTTCCAATTCTAAAAACTACGTAACTATTTTCAAAATTATACAACAGTAAAGAAAAATTCTATATACATACTTCCCTTTCTCATGCCTCTGTGTGCACACACACAGTAAGACAAGGAAAATTTGTAACTTTTATTTCTCTAATTATTCTACTTCACTAGAATAATAATTGAAATAATTTGTATGGATATAAAATAAGTTTGCTAATTTAAAACCACCCAATTAATGTGCTAGATTATTTTAAATTCAAAAAATCAGTGAAAAAACTATGCTTTAGTAAAAAACCCCAAAGAATTACTAATGATAATGCTCATAGAAATGCTAGATAAATTTAAAATGTGGGGTAGTTTATGTGTGTCTTTGTAGAATTTGTCTAGTAAACTGGAAACTTGAATTATTATATTTAGGAAATTTTCTTTTCAAACTATGCTACATTTAAAAAATTAAACTTTATAGAGAAAAATAATCAGTTTGAACAAAGCTAATACTCTAGATGTCAGAACCAAATGTAAGCAGAAGTTTAAAATATATATATTAAAGAGTAGATTTTGCATTATTTATCTAGGCAATGGTGAATATTTAAAACATGGCTTTTGTAGTCAATAGAGCTGAACATAAGTTCTGGCTCTACCGTTTTACTATGTATGTTTCTAGGGGGAAGCATTTATTGTCTCTAAGCCTGTGTCTCCTTATCTGCAAAACAGAGATAACGGATATTACCTCAAACAAGCATGTATTAGAGTACTTAAGTATGGTATTTAGTACTTAGTGGTGACTATAAGCAAATTTAGTAAATATAGCCTTCCGTATAATGTTTTATTTTAGTATTACAAAAGTATAAGAAAAAATGATTCTCATTTTTCTAATTAGCACAGGGAAGTTCAGTATGAATAAGCCATCTTCTAAAGCAAGGTGAATGCTAGTAGGATGCACGGTAGTGAAGTTTAGGAAAGAATACCTTACTCAGGGAGTCTTAACAATGAGCAGTCTGTCATATTTACCTTTCTTAACACAATGTAAAAAGTGCCATTCTGAATTATTTTCAAAACATTAAAGCTACTGTTCAGATTTCATACTTTTTTTAGTTGTGCTAAAGATTCTGTTGAGACTTCTGTTTTCTGGAATTTAGAAGTCAAACTTTAATAATGTTCTGCAGAGAGTAAGAAGTTTTAAAAAAGATCTAATTCCCATTGTTGGAGTATGGGCAAGAAATTGTTCAGAAAATTGACAACTGAGACATATCTAGACCAAGATTTCAAATTTGTTCCAGGATGGTGGTAAAGGAAATGTGGTATTGATAACACTTATACACAATATGCATAAAATTATATTGACACAATGTCACTTGGAAACCTATTATCCCCTAAAAGAGGAAAATCAAATTTTATAATAATCTGTATAGTGTGTTTTGAAATATTTTATTAAACTTGGTAAAATAAAAATAGTAATTACACTTGTTTTTGTGAAGACTTGCAATGACCCTTTAGAAGAATAAAAAAAGTCCGTACTTTTTTTTTTTTTTTTGAGACAGAGTGTCACTTTGTTGCCTGGGCTAGAGTGCCGTGGCGTAAGCCTAGCTCACAGCAACCTCAAACTCCTGGGCTCAAGCAATCCTCCTGCCTCAGCCTCCCAGGTAGCTGGGACTACAGACACGTATCACAGTGCTCAACTAATTTTTTCTATTTTTAGTTGTTTGGCTAATTTCTTTCTATTTATAGTAGAGACGGGGTCTCACTCTTGCTCAGGCTGGTATCACACTCCTGACCTTAAGGGATTCTCCCGCCTCGGCCTCCCAGAGTGCTAGGATTACAGGCATGAGCCACTGCACCAGCCAAAAGTCCTTACTTCTTAGTTCTTTTGTCTGCTCTGACATGGGTAATTTCTCTTTTAAAATTAAATTTGAATATAAATAAATTTGAATTTTCTAATATGAATTTTCTGCCTGACCATGATTTTTTTTTCCTTTTTGATTTTTCCCTTATCTTTAAACTTTCCTGCAACTTAGGTATTACATCTAAATGTAAAAAGTCTGTTGCTCCATAATAAACTAAGTCCTCACTTCTCCTTTATTCTTCTGAAATAATACTTTATCATGACAGGAAAGACTATTTCACATGTGACACTATCTTGTTTCCTTGAAATTCTTCTCTTATGAGACATTCAAGTGAATATTATACATGACTAAAGATGATAAACTAGAAATTGATAATTATTTATATTTCTAAGCTAATTTCATTAAACTTCCCTAATGTATAGTACAAATCCAGAAAAGTTTATATCCTTGTGTATTCTTTACCTAAGGTGGACAATAATGTAATAATGAAGAACATCATTTGGAAGCTATATACTGCTCTGGCTCTTAGTAAAAACTAAACCAGCTAACATTCTCTTAAGTAACCCTAACAACAGTTACCAAAGTATTTTGTAGAAAAATAACTTAGATTTAAGTGTGAAAGTACTTTATCAAAGCAAAGAGGTCATGCATTTCAATCCAAACAATGGTGTACAATATGAAACTTTCATAAACTATCTCACTCAGTTAGTGCACTTATATATGATACAGTCAACATGATAACTGAATGCCAAGAAGAGCATATTGTTGTCACATTGCAAGGAGCTTTGAGAAGTTTATGTGGAAGGCTCAGGAGGTTATTAAGAAAAAAGAACACTTAGTCAAGTGTAATTTGTTTGGGTCTCTTTTCCAAACCAGTGTAAGTTACTATCATGAATGAAGGGCTAGCAATCCTAAAAGGCAGAGCTGGAATCAAATGATTAATGTATTAGGAACAAAAACAAGAACAAAATAAAAAGAAATAAAGGAAACAACAATTTGAAAAAATTTGAAAACCTAAATTACTATACATTACACAGATATAAAATTTACTTGGAAGAAACAAACCTGCCAAGCAAATACAATCTCCTTTCTACGCATTGATATAGTGAAATAGCTTTATTCTTTGGGGCATCTCAAAGTAACAAAAATCCAATCTAAAGAAATGAAAGTTATCCCTGTAACTGATGCTTACCATAATCATGCATAATAAAAAAGAAAAATTTAAATCAGAAGTGTTTTTCTTAACAATATGTCTTGTAGAATGTATTTTCTTACACTGAAATTAGACTAGAAAGCATAATAGTCATTATTTTACACTTAATAAAAAAATATGTGACTATAAGCTGCAGAATGTCAGCTCAGAATAGCTTAAAAACGTCAAAAATGCGGGAGGGGAGAACATCCTAATTAAATAAAACCAGTCAAGTGAGTTGATAACTAATTAGTAACTGATAAACAACTCAGAACAAAGCTTCAGAAATGCTTGATGAGGCAAGTAAGGCTTGACAGACTTACTCTGAAGCTGAGGCTGCTGGAAGGAAAGGGGCTGTCCGAACACAAATGGGCTGTGGACTAGGGAAGAGGGAGGTTTTGCAGCTTGATCAAAGATGGAAGGAGCTGGGACATTGGGTCGTGACTGAATGGAATTCAATATGGCACTCAGTTGGTCACCTGCAGTGAGCAAAACAATCAAAACTACAACGTATTACTCATAAACATCCAAAATGGCAAAGTAAATGGTGTTTTATGACATTCAGATAAGGTTAAACACTGAATAAAACCATGCCAATTCAGAAATGCATGAAAGTTGGTGTTTATTCTCCTCAAATTAGGGACCAAATTTTACATGCCTTTTTTTTAATGGAAGCACCCCATCAAATTTTATATAGCAGCCCACCTACAAAAACAAATCCATTTAAATTCATATGTAACATCTCTCATTATTTATGGTGGGAGAATCAAGTTTATGAAGAATCTACAATAGGTTGCTTCAATATTACACATATATAAATTAAGATCTAAGTAAATGACATCTTTTCCACTGTGTCCAGCCATGACTAATAACACCCTGGTTCACCTGCAGTATATTTCATGCAGAAAATAAGCAAATAATAAGAGTTTTTCGTTAAAATGTAGAATTAAAGGGGGCAAAGTACATGTTATTAATATGACAATATGCTCATTTTATAGTTATAAATTAATACTTTCTTTTTTTACATTGTTGCTGTCAAAGAAATTCTACTTTTTAAAAGCATGGATTCATTTAGATCCATAATACAGAAATCTGCAAGTCCTATAAGACAAAAAGGAATATGAGCTACCTAATTTAAACAGTGCCTCAAATATGAATTGTAACATCTTTCCTTATAATTATTAATAAATACAAAGGATTTTAACAAAAAATATTTTTAAAGATAAGGTGGATGATAACTCCTGATTTGTGAGAATACGTGTATTAAACAGTTTAAATGATGCCGAAGGAAAAAAAAAAACACATCCAGACTAGCAGATGAAGAAACTATAAAACAGTATCTTTTCAATCATATTTCCTATATATAATAAAGTTTCATAAATGTAATTTCAACTGAAGCACAGGGATGGATTTATAGGAAAACAACTGTGTACACAAGTTATCCACCTTTATTTTTTAATAAATAAATGCTGTAGATTGCAAAAAAAGATTTTAAAGATTATGATGAATTTTGTAAAATAGCATTTTAAGGAAAAAACTTTTACAAAAACAATTATTTGATCTTGGATAGTATGGAGAGTTAAAGAAAACAGGAACTACCATCATAGGTAATAAAGGTTTGATATATTTCACCACATTTAAGTATCTTTTTTTTCTTTTAAATTTAAGTACCTTAATATTTCTTTGCACCACCTAAATATTTAAAAAGCTTATTAACAAGCGCATACTTTTTTTTTTTTTTTAAAAGAGATGAGGTCTCTCTATGTTGCACAGGTTGGAGTACAGTGCTTAGTTATAGGCACAATCATAGCACATTATAGCCTTGAGCTCCTGGGTTCAAGAGATCCTCCCACCTTGGCCTTCCAAGTAGCTAGGATTACAGGCACCCAACGCAGTGCCCAGAGCAGTGCATGGTAGTTCTGAACAATATTCAAAAAATCACATTTTTTAAAAGTAATACTTACTATTTCTACTTAATAACAAATGTTCTCAGCAATGTTTGTGTCTCCTGTAAACTGATTGTTATTCTTACGTTTTAATAAATTATATTTTAAAGACTGATTTACAGTGATAGCTATCAGTACAAAGACAAACATTTTAAAGACTGAAAGCATACAATCTGAGTTAAGCATGGCTTTAACACTTTACTATAGAGGTATAGTAGTGGTAAGCAAATGCTGAGATTTTGAGTTGATAACAGTAAAGAGAAAGGGACAGGAAGAAAACACCACCAAGCATCTACCCTTCATAAGTATGAAGATCTAGCTTAAGTTAATGGAAATCAGAGCTACCGGAGGTAAGCCAGCTGATGATACCCATGCCTATGGATAGACCAACCTAAGAGAGTAGAAAAAAAATCTGGTGGCTAAATTTCTTTCAGAAAAATACTTTGTGGAAAGTAATGAAGATATCCAATAGGAAACAGTTTTATTTTAAATTGAATATTTTTTATACACTGATGTAATTCTGTATTTTGTTCATTATTTCATTTTTTAACTTGTTCTGCAAGTCAGGTATAATGACACTGTATTTGTTCCTTGAAATTAAGTCCTGTGAATTAATTTAAATAAGATTTTAAAGAAAAATTATTTCCATGTAGGCTATCTTCTCCCTCCTATCCACCACCTAACTGTAAGTTAGCTACTGACAACAGGGCTGATTTTGAAGGAGTCAGGATCAGGTACACAGGAAAGAACAAGAGTGTGTGAATTTACATAAAAATGCATTTTGGATGAACTTCAAGTATAAATTATTCCAAAATAACTACTGTTTGGACAGCCCATGATGCTGGTCTTTTCTATCAATGCAGCCAAAACAGCTCATATTCATATCGCTTAGGGTTTTTTCTTTTTACAACCTTCTGGTTTCATTATATATATCAAACCCAAATATATCATTTCATATAATTGTAAATTAATAAAGATACTGCATTAGACATTCAAAATCACATGTTTTATAAAGCTCATATGTACTATTACTTAAAAGTAATATTCTTATAGTATTTTTATCTCAATTTTCATAAAATATATCTATTGCTAAGGATTGCACTATAGTTTTTATTTATCTATTTTTCCTTTTTTTAATTTCAGAATATTACGGGGGTACAAAGTCACAAACATCTATCTTGTATTCTTTTAAATCGTAAACATTTTATGTGGTTAAAAAAGTAATATTCTGATTTTAATTGGATCTTTTGAGAAAGTTCTTTGTTGCTCAGTAACATACATTGCTAATAATAAGTGAATGATAAAATAATGATTATTTTACTAGATACATGACATAGAACTTTTAGGATATGAATTCAAAATGAGTGTTTTAAAAATAGAAAAACAGTAAGAACTTCCATGAATTTAAGCTAAAACTGGTAAAAATACTGCAAAAAGAACACCTTTTAAACATTTTGAGTGTTAGTTCCTAGAAACAAATTTTAATTTAATAAAGATTTCTTGGTGAACAGGAATAAAAATGGATGAAAGAGAAGATAATAAAAATACTGATGTTAGGTAAGTAAAAGATTTACTTTTAAACACCTACCTTTATTGTTTCCAAGTCCATAATCAAATCCTTGGGCATTGCAACTTGCCCCTTTATTAAAAGCTTGCACTGAGAAAGGGCTTGGAGGAGGAGTTTGAGAATTTTGATCCAGAAGAACTTGTTCTACAATAAAAGCCACAGCTATAACATTAGTTTCTTATATGCTATTCTCTATTCATACTACAAAGAGAAAAAATTATAAAAGATTTTGTGTTGATTAGGATTTTAAAATATGCTACATTTAGATTTGATAAGTCTAAATACCTATCATGTCATCTTAACATTGACAAAGGATCTGACAAATCTTTGTGTTCATTTATCAAATACCCAGTGAAATTCAGAAACAGCATAAGCTCTTATGCAGCCAATTTACTTTAATTGTGGCAGGATACATTATTGTATACTGGTATCTCTGGACCAGGAACTCTTACATTTGTAACAAGTTTATACAAAGGTATTCTACAAAACAAAATGGATAAACCATAAATAAGAAATCAAAATATTTTCTATATTAGCACTCAAATAGAGAAAAAAGTCTTCAAAATAGAGTCTATGTATCCAGTATCAAAAGAAATTTTTACTTGTAAAATATTTTAAATTATGAATGTGAAAATTATACAAAACTTAATTTCTAACTTATTTGCATTTATTACATAAAGATATTTTCCCTAAATGAAAGGATAATAATAAACCAGTTCACATAATCTGAGTCTATCAACACATTCTAAAGTCAACAAATGTGTCAGAATTCTTATTTCAAGCAGAAAATGACAAATATTTTATTCAGTTTACAAATGGCAAGATGCAATCTATAAAACAGATAAACTAAATTAATCCCCTATGAATAATTAAATGACTCTAGATTCTGATATAACACTAGAAAACAATACCATAGTTAAATATCCATATTAATACCAGCTTTAAAGGGGGTAAAATAAAGCCTGTGAAATGAAAGGTAATAGGGAGAAAAAGGGATTTTTTCCATTAAAATAACCTTATAAAAATGAAATGTTTTAAATATATTTTTAAAAAGTCAATAGACCTTTAACAGAACATGGAACTACAGGGATGTGGTGGAATATTTTCTTCCTACTTTTAAATCAGAATTCTGCCATACCAGTAGTAATGTAAAGTCTACCCTTTTACCAGCATTTGGAGACTTTATTAAAAAAACCAATCCTAGTACTTCCCTTAGGCAATACTCTTCAGTATGAGATATTTCAACAGTGGAATACTTCTTCTGAAAAACACTCATGAACAGTAATCTGAACAGAAAGACAGCATCATTCTTCCCCTCTAGACTCCAGAATGCTCTACTACTAGAGATAAGTCTGTTGTTACCACAGCAGTAACTTGGCCTACCAGCTTTATCTACAGATATCGAAGACCAATAAATAATTTTTACAAAGAGGAAAGCTTTTGTTTTACTTACACTACTTCATATAAATAACCATAGTGTCAAATCCTCTTATTTCCATATTAAATATTAATACCAATGAGCAGACTAATTGGGTACCATCACATCAACCAATCTTAGTGATTTTAAGGCACTAACATCATATCATTTCTTTCCTTAACATCACAGGTTATATACTAAGACTTGACCCTTTTGTTATGATAGAGGGGTCCATTCATCATTCTGTGATGAACATACCTTGCTCTTACCCTGTAAACCTATATCTTGCTCTTGCTCTGTAAACCTATCTTGTCCTTCCTCAATAAACTTTGTTTCATGCTTGCTAGAAAAAAAAAATACTAAGACTCACATTATGACCACATTATGATAATGATGTGTGTGTGTATGTATACATATACACACATACATCAAAAGAGTAAAAGATGATTAACTGATTACAGAGAAAAACTTAAACTTCTCTTAAACATCTTTTAGGGTGTAATATATATCTCACCAGAAATAATATCCTAATTTAGGAGACATTTTATCTTAGAAGAACCATCTACCTTCTAAGTTTATGAGAATACAATTTCCCATGTTAAAACTAGCTCCTTAGTATGGAGGGCATTTTATATTTTAGCAATAATATCTAAGCTTACCATCTGTTAGCTTTTTAAGTTATTTGCTCATTTAGTCTTCATATCAAATTTATGAGGTTATAACTTATGAGGTCATTTTGTAAAGCAGAAAACCGAGGCACAGAGATAATAAATAGATTAACTTGGCCAAGGTCCCACAACTGAGATGCTGTAGAGCTGAGATCTGTACCCCAGCAGTCCAGCTCCAGAGTCCACATTAGGTTATACTTCCAGTTAAAAAATTATTAAGGTGGAAAAGTCCTTTGGGAGTCACTTCAGCCCATCTCACATTTAAGTATATCTTAAATACAGCTGATCTTACTCTAGGTATTTTCATCTACATGTGAATATTCCTATATAAAGGAAAATGTTAAAAATTTAATGAATATGAGGTAAATATACAGTAATATATAATAAGTATATAGTAAATGAGAAGGTTATTTTGTAACTGTCTGATTTGCATTAAATTGAGCCTTTTTCTTTTGCAAATGAATAGTTCTACTATCTCAGAGGAGTGTTTTATGACCACATCACCTTTGACTAAAAAAGTTTTTCTGGTAAAAACAAGGAGAGGAGGTAAATTGTCAAATTGTGTTCAGTGTGTAGCATGGTGTAATGAGCATAGCATTTAAAATGTGAATGAAGATTCTGACTCAAGTCTTACATCTGCTGTGTAACCACAGGCAAGTCATTTTAATTCTATGAGCTTAGTTTCCTTACCTATAATAAACTGAAGATTTCATTACCTACCTCAAAGGCTTAAGGCTTTGGGTAAAAAAAAAAAAAAAAAAAGGTAGGAGGAGATAATATCTCCAAATGTCATTAATGCAAATTTCAAACCTTTTTTGAATCTATTTATATTTATGGTCATGTTATCTCTTGGATAGTATTATAAATTCATTATCTTTTGAATAACGAAATGAGTTCTTTTATCCAACCTTATCCTATACATTTTTGGATTTGTCAGACAAGGCTATCCTTGCTTACATACTTATTTTGATGTCCTATTATTTTTATAATACATCTTGCATTTATCAAACTTCATGAGCGACTAGTTTGTGTCAAAACTGTTTTAAAACTAGGAATGCAAAGATAAAAACACTGTGCCTGTCCACAAGGGACTCACAATCTGGGTATGAAGAAATAAAAATTAACTTCACTTTAATAGAACCGATGTGGTCTGAACTTTGAAGAACAAGTTTTTGCCACCAGGAGATTAAAGACAGGGAGGGAAAAAAAGGAAAATATTTTATTATTGAGGTCAATGTTCAATAGATAAAATAAAGTTGAAAGTTAAAAGTCTAACAACAAATAGAAAATCCCCAAAAGATGTTATGTATTTATTCAGTGTTCCTTCTCTGAGTCAAAATTCAATCAAATGAAGTTGCCTGGGAGAAGCACTGCAATTGGTGATTTGAAAACTGAACTTCCATTTCATGATAGAAAGGGTAAAATGTTCAGTCCTGGACTGGCACAGAGGAATAAGGCATACACATTTATATTAATGAAATAAAAGCATGTTTTATAAAGATTAATTTATATGTTTCAAACTTTCTTTTAAGTTTCTTCTTTTACATGCATTCATTTAATACCCTTGTATTTTATAAACCAATTTTAACAGTTGAAAGATTTTTTAATCTTTAGTTTGGCTTTTCCTTAAAAAACGAACACACACAACTCTTTAGAACAAAAACAATACAATACACGTTAAACTTCTGTATTTCAAAGGTTAATTGGAATAAATCACAAATTTAAGCCAACTTGCCATCTTCATGTCGGAGGTACTGGTTTCCGCCTCTGTCTCTAGCTAAGGACCATGCCTCTCCTTCATCACTCTCACAGAACTCTACCATGCTGTTCTTATCCAGCTGCACCCATGTACCTTCAGAATTGGTTACCTGGCACATAACAAAAAGCATGATTGATTGGCTTGATTCTTTCAGGGCACTCAGTCTGAAAACCAGTTAAAAAGCTTAAGTGCTTGAATAGTGTAATCATTCCAATTCATTTCTACCATGAAATTAGCTTCTGAAATTAAGACCACAGCCTGAGGTAAGACAGAAATCAATAAAAAGTTCTGTAAAATACTGCTTATTTATGAATTTGGTTAAATAATAATTTTTAAACCACAAAGATAATCCCTAAATAACTTTAAGCATTACCCAAAAACATGTGGCTTTTTTTGCTGTTGCTGTTAGCATCTAAAATGTCTTAAGACAGCCTACTTGCTATTTAGGTTGACAGTACCTATAGTGCAACTTGAGAATGACCCTTACTGAGAAATAGCATGACACACTACATCTTCAAGCTTATCAGCTGAGGCAAATGCCACAATAGCCTAAAGAGAAATTTTATTTGCTCAGGACTTCAGTGAGACCTATGAATCAGAACAAAGAAATGAAATCCTTTGTATATGATCACATCTCCATACTGATCACATAAAATATTTTAAGTGCTGATAATCCATGATGGTATAGTACATTTGTAATAATGAAAAGATATATGCAAATACCAAACATTTATATATACAATACAAATCATTTCTTATAATAAATCTTGTTTTCACAAGGATAATTATGAGAACAAAATTATTAGAAAAGCAGCACAGAAAAATTATGTTAGTATTTGCAATACAAGTAAATACATTAACATTTTAAAAACCTGCAATGGAAATGGCAACCTTTAGAAGAAAGAGATGCTTTGGTTGTATTACATTAAAAATGAATATCTTAGAAGTCATGAAGCTACAAGAATCCATACCTCTCCCACTGCTTTGACTTTGTTTCCCAGAACTAACATTCCAATTGGGATACCTCTAAGGTTAGGGCAGCTTCTGATGTTGTGACCTGAAGGTCCCGTCTTCACTACCTTGTACATGCCTGGCCCTCCTCGCAAGAATGGCATATCTTGTTCTTGCATTGTTGCTTCCTGTGGGCAGCAGGAGTTTATGTCTTTGAAAAAGTCATCAGGATTAGTTTTAGATTCCTGAAAATTTGAATAGGAAAAAAAATAAACAAAATCTATTATCACTTTCAAAATCCCCCTATTAATAGTTTTCATAGCAAGACTATGATATTGCCAATTTAAAAAGAAAACACATATCTAAAGATAACTGAATTATTAGTTAATGCCACTAATTAAAGATTCAGTTTTTTCAACACTGAATGATATTTAAAATAAAGTTGAACAGAAGAAAATACAGCAGGAGAGCAATTGAACCTCTGGCTTTTGCCCACCAGTTTGAGAAATACAAGTCATTGATTTTACCTTTGTCTTTTCATGCAATATTTAATGGTAGGAGAAATAAAAATAATTTACTATGTGAACCACAACGGAACAATTTAGAATCATTTTTACTGCACTGTATGCTGTTATGTACAAAAAACTAAATAATTTCTTCCCACTTTGAAATAATTATTTATAAATAGAGAAAATAGGTATGAAGACTCTAGAGACTTATCTATAAGAATAGATAACAATGATGAAAAATATGCAGAAAATATAGCTACACCTTAATATTTGCTAGTAATGAATGAAATAAGGATGCTTATAAGATCTTAACAATTCACACTTTCTAATATAGTACAAATGAAAATGTCTTGCTAGATTTGTTAGGCCATTACTATGTAGTGATATATTAAAGCTAGTAAGAGAAAAAAAGACTATTTTATTAGAGAGGAGAGATTAACATTAAACATGTATTTTGAAGTAAATATGATGCATTTGAATTTATATTACTGAAAAAAGTCACTTCTAAAATGAAAGAAATGAACTTGTCCTAAATTTTCTATTGAATATTAATGGTGTAATAAATTGTTTCCTATGTGAATGTAATAAAGAGAAATAACAAACTTTCCATATGTTCTCTTTTTCCTAATTAAATGTATATAAAAGTTCCACACTGGGGGGTTCTTCCATTGCTCTTATTACTCCTTTAAAACAGATTTAAAACTACACTTTTAAATACAGTAACATGGACTCTATAAATTACTTTTATTAAAATACAGTAATAGATAACTATAATGGAACATGTATACAAATATTAGGTTAAAATTAATATTTAATAATGCTATAAATACAATAAAAATGAAAAAACTATCATATGAGATAAAATTCTACGGAATAGTTCTACCCCTATAAGTAGTCTCATATTAAGAGAGAGACATATAATATCCATATACATAGAAAACCAAAAATAAAATCCTTGGGTTAAAAAATATGTGTATTCAAGAATTCTCTGTACCTGTGACTTTGTTAATTCAATATATGGTTGATCAGGGGAAATTTTAAACCCACTATTAACTTTCACATAATATTTTGTAAATCTCATTGTAGTGATAAAAAATTATCAATTTTTATTTACACAACTATGTACTATGGACAATTTATTTACATTTACTGTAATTATCATACTATATTTATCAATATTTTTAAGTTATATATTGGCAACTTAATGAACAAGAGAATTTTAAACACTAGAAAAACTTAGATTAAGTTCACAACTGAAAAGAAACTTAAAATACACATTTCATATATCCATGCATACATATTTGTAAAAATTTATATATGAGTACCTTCATGAATACACAAAGAGCACACAAAATAAAAATTGAGAGTAAGATCTAAATTTTACATAGTGCTATTACACTCAAAAGGTTTTCAGTAAGCATTTAAAAATGTCTATTTGTAAATGGTCAATTTTAATAAATATATCATGCCATTTCATAGTTGCAAGAGGAAGGTTTTAGTCCTATTTACAACTGATTTTTAAAAATTACATGACGACATAAAAAATGACAGGCAAATATGCACAGAATAGCAAAAAATAATTTCACTGGTGATGATATGCCTGGTGCATTTAATTAGTTATAATACTAATGCTAACTTTTGATCAGTCAGGGTAATATTGGGAAATAAGTTTTGGCAAAACTAATAATAATCGCAAACTATCCACTGAAAGACAATATATAAGAACTTTTATTAAAATAGTTAATATTTTATTGAATATTATAAATTAATAAATTTAAAACAAAGTTTATCCAATTTTTTGTACTAAACAGTATATAAAATACATGAGAGACATAAATTCATGGAACTGTGCCTGTCATTCTCAAGTAATCCTAAAATAAATGCTATACTTTCAATATAAAAATGTAAGACCCAGGCATCAGTACATGAAATTGGTGAATTCTAATGTAATTTTTTCCCTCCATTCCCACCCCATTCTTAGACAAACACTCAAAAGGGCAATGTGCAAGAGGAGCCAGTGGACAAAACAGAAAAGCCATAAAGTCAGGACACTACCACTTAAATAAGTTAGTTCTGAAAAGGCCAAACTTGGAGATAATAGTTGGAGAGAGTAGTCATAAAACTAAATGTAGCAAACTTGAAGTCATGTAAAAGTTTCACTTAAATTAGTAATATATTCTTTGGCAGGAGTAGAAGGGAAATTACTGCAGCACTTTATATAAATCTTTCTTTGGTAAATAATTTTTATCAATCTTAAGCAAAGGCTTCAAAGATAAAATATGAAATTTGTTATACATGCTGAAATACCTGAATGACATTTGATTGTTCCTTACAGTTAACTCACCTGGGGGAAAAAAGCTTTGGAAGTCCATGAAAATACGTCCAAATCCCTGACTCCTTGGCTAGCATTAAAGATATTCTGAGCGACAAAGTTTAAGAAAGAAAAATATCAACAAAGAAAGGGAACAGGATATCATCTGCAGAAGATGCGTTCACAGTAACAACATTTTTATGTACTCTAGCACCAACATGGAAATATTATTTTACTAAAGAGAAACTGAAGCCACCTGAGTAAACCACGCACCAAAGAAATTCTAATAAATAAGTTTTTGTCAAAAGCTCTCCATGGATAGGATATAGTGTGTCATGCCATTTACTAAAATTAAGAGCCAGACATTGTTATAAAGCTTAAGACAGTCAATGCAAGAATGAAACCTTAAAACTTCTTAAATGAGGACGTATTAGTTCAAATACAAGCCAGATTTGTTTTATGACAGAAAATAGTCTGCTGCTGTTTTATATTAGAAAATATATTTACTATATTATAATAATATTATTTACTATAATATATTTTTACTATTTTATAATAGTAAAAATGTGAATAATGTAGATTGTATAGAAAATGCAATTTTTATTTTGAATAATGGCATGTAGTATATGTGACATCACTTTTTAAATAACAAAAATTAAAAAATAAAAAGTAAAACAAAACAAAACAAAATTTAAGTTCTTTCTTCAATTTTCCTTCCCTTTATAGGAAGAAATCATTTGGAAATGTTTCTGAAAGCTATTAGAAAATTTGTTAAGAAAGGCATAAAGAAAGACATACAATCTGAATCTTTTATCAAAAGCTTATTTTTCTCCATCTCAAAGTTTAGGAAATGTACAGAGCATTTATGATATCTATGTCAAAGTCTAAAAAAATGTGTTAAGGAACAATCAATTCACAGAAACATGATCCTAGAAAAATCAACATTTTCACAAAATGTTTTATCAAAAATTTAAATGGTATACATTTTACACAGACATATCATGCTATCAATCCATATTTATCTGATCTGAAATTAATATCTTTCCAGTGAGTAGCACTTGTACAATTCTACTGCTTATGTAAATATTGTAATAAATGGTTATTTTGAACCAAAAAAGAGGATACTCAAAATGTTAATAAATAAGATTACCATCTAAGACTTCTGTACAATACAAAAGAAACAACACAATTTCCAATTATAAGTCATTTTAGACAAGGAGAATTTATTTACTATTCTCTAGTTCTATATTTTCTTCACGAATATATGCATATGGACAGATGTGGATACACACTCATTTATATACATATATGCCAATTCATAAATATAAGACATATCAGAGCCTGAAAAAAATGACTTTCTAACAATATGCCTAACACTCCCCCATTTTAAAATGGATAGCAAATAGAGTCCTTTTTCTTTAGGTAAAGTAGAAACATTGCAAAGCGTTTTGAAATGCTATTTTGCTGGGAGGGGTAAAAAAATTGTCCTTACTGGTTCATCAGTGTACATAAGAATCTGGAGAATTTGTTCAATAATTTTAACCCCTTATAGAGAATAATGGTGCAGATCTTTTGACATAAAACAACATCAAGATTATTTTTAGCATTTTTTATCTTTTAGCATAAATTATTCTAGTATTAAAAGTAATGTGAAAAACAATTGCTAAAAGTAATGCAGGTCGAGTCAGAAATAAGAAGCAATATGGTGACTGACTGACAATAATTAAAGCTTATACCTCTCTCATTTTTTAGTAAGGTCTCAAAAACCTAAGATGAGTTTTGTAATGGCAAGTACAATAGCCAGATCATAGCTTACTATAACATCAAATTCCTAGGCTTAAGCAATACTCCTGCCCCAGCCTCCCAAATTGCTGGGACCACAAGCACATGCCACCACATTCAGCTAATTTTTTTTTTTTTAATAGAAACAGGGTCTCTTCCCAGGCTGGTCTCAAACTCTAGCCTCTTGAGATCCTCCTGTAGTACTGGGATTACTGGCACGAGCCACTGTGCCCAGCCTATTTCGAAGTGCCTTCTGGGTTAACAGCATGTACAGTGATACTTTTAAAGTGATGTAACTACTAAACATGGTAACAAATTGCCAATAAAACCAATTCTGCATGTGTTAATTATATGTGAATTCAAATTTCATTCTTTTTTTGCCTTTGTTTTGCAGTTGTAGAAAATTTGTAATCCACACTGGTTTACTATAAGATTATTTTCATCCTTTGTCACAAGTGCTTTGAAAAAAAAAGATTATTTTCAAATTGTATAATATCCTAATAAAATTGCATTTTTCGAAAATTCACCAAATAGAAAGCTAGAGTTTAAAAATAAAATATAATTGAACAGCTAGGTATGGTGGTACATGCCTGTAGTCCCAGCTACTTGGGAGACTGAGGTGGGAAGATAACTTGAGACCAGGAGTTCAAGGCCAGTTTGGGCAACATAGTGAAACCTCATCTCAAAAAACAAAACAAAACAAAACAAAAACAACAACAAACCAACCATTTATATACAGACACACACACATATATACACTTAAAAGAGTTTGCTTTTGAAAATTTAGGAACATTTTAGTCTAAAGGTATGAACATACATGAAAATATTAATTTCTCCAGAGTCTCAATTTCTCACTAATAAAATATATGTTAGCTTTCATACTGTATAATTTCATAGTTTACTATGAGCACTACTATTTGTGTGTGTGTATATATACACACACATACATATATGTATAATAATTTAAATTATTTTATTTTCAAATACCACTTTAAAGGCAGGAAAGTTAAGAAAATTAAAGTATAATAAAAACTTAATTGAATTATTGAGCACCAAATTGCAACTCTAAGCTGATAATCTTCCAAGGCATAGAAGAGACCAAATAAGTCAATAGTTATCACAGTGAAAAATATGTGGCCAAACATGCCAAATGCTCACGCAAAAACAAAACAGAACAAAACAAACTTTCATCATGCTAGATAAGCACAGAGCTAAGAATTACCATTTTTAAACCAAAAAAGAAAAAAATAACTCAGAAAAATTACACATAGCATATATAAAAATTATAGTATTATTTTAACTACCTCTTAATCTCATTTTGTTTATGAAACTTAAACACTGAAGAATGAAAGAAATCTGTTTTTAACCATCTAAGAACAGCATATTTACTAATGCTGTATTAAGATTTAATATTAAGGAGGCCAATGCCTTATCCACAAAAGAGCATAAGTCACTCTATTATAAAGACATCTGCACCCGTATGTTTAT
>VBSM01000605.1:32079716-32095869 GCA_008086735.1 Cheirogaleus medius | reverse complement strand
GTGTGTGTGTGTGTATATATATATATATATGTATGTATATACACACACAGACCTATTAGCAAAACAAAACCAGGGAAATTTGGGGTATGTTAAAACTGTGACTTGCTAGGCTTTATTAGGTAACCCAAAAGATTGAAATTGGATTTAAAATGCAAGAAATACTTGCTAATTTTACCAATTACCCTGGGCAAAGCTATAAAAGAGTCCATCAAATGAAATTTTCCCTTCATCTCTCCTCCAAATTTTTAGTGCCCCAAATTTCAGAAAATCATCATACTTTCTATGGTGTGAATACCCATCAGCCTAAACAGAAAGTGATTTGTATAACTGCATAGAGATGTTCAGAGACCCAAGTTGCTTCTGTAAGAATTAAATTATATGGATATTTATTATAAAGCCATCTTAGAATACTTCTATTGGTATAACACCTACTTTCCTTGATATAAACTTTCTCTTCCTCTCAACTTGTCTCACAATGCTGAAAAATCTTATTTTTGACAAAGTACCCCAAGAATTGCATGTATAAGTTTCAAATCACTAACGTTTCCTATCATAGAAGCAAATTTGGTTTCTAAAATATTAAGCTCTTGAATCTAGACAGTCAAATGTCTCCCATGTCATGTGCATGATAGATTCATCTCTTTTTTAACTATATTTTCTTTTATGTGTGAAACATTTTACTAGCTTATATTTTGTAGTGTCCAAATCATTAGAATTTTAATTTAAAAATCAACATTCTCTAGGCATGTCAGATTGACTTCTGTCACCTTCAATACATATCATGGTATTCATCCTCTTTCAACTATTAAGGTTAGGAGTATTCATATTTACTTAATTTGGCAGTTACAGCCAAAGTAATGTGATTTTTGAATATATTCACGTCACCCTTTTATAACTATATTTATCCTTATCTCTTCACTACACTAAAGCACACTAAACTTTGGAATCACATCAACTGGAGATCCAGCATCAGTTCCACTACTTTTTCCTTGTGATCTTGGGTGAGTAGCTATCTTTCCTGCTTGGAAAAATGATAAATATACTTAACATCACAGGGTCACACTGAGAATTAAATGAAACAATTAAGGTAAGGAGTATATATACATTAGGAATTATTTTAAGCAACATGATCATACTAAATGCAAAGAACTAAAATTAAGCATCAACAAATGTTGGAAGCTTACTACAAGCAACGTATAGTATTTAACACTTTGGAAGAAACAAATCTGAGTAAGAAGGGATCCTTAATGAGTCCTTACCCTTAAGGAGCTTAACAACAGAAATAAGAGGTATATAAATACAAATAGGCTGAAGGCAAGAAAAACAAACTAAATATTACAGGTAGAAGGAGGCAAGCCTTTCTATTGTTACAGACTAAGTGCTACCTGAGAAGGAAGAAGGAGACCTAATTTTCCCAGGACATATCTGCTTTTCACCCCCAAACCTTTGCTTCACCCATATCGGTTATTCATCAGTTCATATACATAGCATGCCCCTATAACTTTGGACATTTGATTCTCTGTGTAGAAATTTCTTCACTTTTTCCTGGCAACTATTCTTCAAGACTTTCAAATGTCACCTCCTAAGCAAATCCATTCCACAATTTATCATAATGCCACTTAATTATTTGAATATGGTATGTCTACAACGTTATATAGTGAGTACCCCAACAGCAAGAACTGCACCTCATCTTATTTACTGTGTATCCTTCCCCTCTGCCCCTCTACCTAATACCTACTGTGCAGCTTAGTATTTGGCACATAGCAAGAACTAAAATATTTATTGAATAAGCAATTAATGAACTAATGACTATAGCATTATTGAAGTACAGAGAAGAAAATCATCAACAAAAATTTCTGAGTCTGGCCAAGTAGAAAAAGATTAGAAAAAAACAGAAGCAAAGGCATTATAGATAAATGAAAAACAAAGACTCTAAGTTGTAAAACTGAAAAGTATGTTGTAAAAAGTAAAAAAGTTCTGTATAATAGATAATGAATGCCTCACAAAGCATCTATATTATTCAACTATTTAGCCCCATTTTTCCTGACTTAATTATTTTTGAAAATATGCAGTCAAATATAAATGTCTAATACTATTTAAGCTCTAAAGTAGAGCATTACTAAAGTACAAAAACAAAATCACATTTGAACTAAATCAGGACATCAATATTTCTTAGTAAAGAAATGGTATTTAAATAGTACTGTTAGGCAGGCCAAAATTTAGCAAAGGTACATATCTACAACGAACACAAGAATTCTAAAATATTAGTAACTAGATAAGACAGTATAACAAAATCACTTTAAAAGTTATTCTAAATTGGGTTGTTTACGGTGACTTTATTTTTCTAATAGTTCACCAAATATTCAGTCAGTGTCCAAATTTCCACTCTCTGCCCCTACTCCCATCTACAGTTTGTTTGAGTCCAGATCCAATTAAGTACCCACACTGACGTGAAGACAAAATTGTTTTAACTACAAAAGGTTGAAGAGGTAAATGTAAAGACTGCTACAGGCAACTTTTTGGCACTTCTGCATCTTTTGAAGTTAGTGGCACTGGTCTTTGATTATTTCTAGTTTTATTCCAAATCTCTCAGCTTTCATTTTTTTATTGAGTAGTATTTTATAATTACAAACCATGATTATAGTTGGCTTATACACAGATGGACTGAAGTAAGAAGGAAGAGTAGATGGAAAACATTTTTCCAGCAGTAAACGTAGTAAGAGATGCAAAGGAAGAGGTAGCAAGATGCAATTATTTAGCTGTACTTTCCTTGAGGGATGAGATGGAATCAGTATTCCCTATCAGAATTCTCCCTGCACAGTAAGATGCTCAAAAACTTACTGTGTAAGGGGCCAGCTCTAGTCCCTACAGAAAAAAACCCTGGAAAACTAAGCCTGTTCCTGTATGCATGGCCTCTGACTCTGTGTGGGTTTTTAGCTAACACCTGCACTGGAGTAACTTAATACCAGATCGGTCTGCAGCCCCAGGCCAGTTAATTTTGCCACACTGTACCCTCTCTGTCATCTTTGATCACCACTCAAAATATAAACCTGTCCTCTCATTTTATACTAAAACTGCTCTATGTTTCTTCCTGAACCAACATCAAACTATTCCCATCCCTCCCACAACTTTAAATTGTGTCAGATGGGATCCTTCCTCCAATGGTAATCACAAGTGCTTTCATCATCTTTAACCTTATGGATCACAGTTCTGCCATCATCTGTGTGTCTTCGTGTCCATGGGGATAATTTTCCAACTGCCTAAGGCAGCCTCTTAGTTCCCAGACTTAGGCAATTCCAACAACTTTCACTTGCACTGCAATTTAGCAACCTTCTATGGCAACACAATGGACCACCTCATTCATTAAACTGCTACATCGATGAAATCAAATACAAATATTCTACTTTATGTACAAATTGCCTACATTCTTCCAGCTCTTTAACTATATTGTTCTAGGATTTTATTAAATCTTGTAAGTCCCTTGGATTCTCCATTTGTCCTTTCACATTACAAACTTAGGTCTGAGCCCAAAGTCCCAAAGTTAGAGATCTTAATTACTTTCTGTCATAGCAGCTCAGAATATTTCAAACAGTACTATTAATATAATCTGCTTTCTTGGCTCAGAGTCAGATTTCTCTCCTATTTCTCTCAAACATTATTCCAGATCTTCACTACATTTCTAAATTCTCTAACTTAACTCATTCTTTTCATTCTCTACTGATGGCTTTCCTTTCTTATATTTTAAGGAAACTGCTGTCTCCTTCAACCTCTTCCTCCCTCCCTCAAATCTTATAATAACTACTGTCATGCATATCCTCCTCCTTTATATAACAGAAACAACCTCTCCCGATGTGCCCTTAATTCCTTTTTCTCTTTCTCCTTTTTTCAGTCTTCAGCTTTGTCATCTACATCTTTAATTTCTCCCTTTTTCACTGGTATCTTTCCTTTATTTTATAAAAATCTCAAGTTGTTATCACCCTTAAAATAAAGGAACCAGAACAGCTTCAGCCTTCCTAATGATACCAGACACTCTGAGCCACTTACATTAAAACACAGATCAACACAAGGAAAAGCTAGAAAATACCAAAAGCTACTTCATTTCACTTTCTGTCATTAATATCCTCCATCTAAATTTTTCAAATAAAAATCCTCCTCATTCATATTCCAGTGAAAACCATCAGCAAGTATTTGTATGGTTCATTCTGCACCTTACTCTCCTCTTACCTCTGTCATTACTCTTCTCTCCCTGACCTTAAGGAGACTGTCTATTACAAATTATCTCTTGGATGGGGTCAAAAGCATAAAATGACAGAACACCAATGCTCCAAAATGAAACCATGGGCTTTAGAACTTCAACAGACAACACATCTTGCTCTTCTTTTCTACTTCTGTTTATTCTCTTGCTTTCTCTGTGTGATTATCTTCCTCTTCCAAAACTGTCTCCCCAAATAAGTAAGCAAAGGAATAAGGAAGAATATTTTGGAGTGGGGAAGGTAGAAAAGGTAATATAATCTAGTATAATATTTTATTATGGACTTAAAGAAATTTTCTTAAATAAAATACACAAAAGTCTAAATTGGTCAAAAAAAGCTATATAAAATAGTTGTTATAGTTATTAATATCTCATTTAAAATATACTTTTCATAATCCTGAGGACTATCTGGTTACTATGATAGAAAATGGTTTCAAATTATCAGGGGCCAACTGTTTAGCCTCAGATGATGAAGAATTATTATTTCTCTTCCATAGTAGTCACTCTTTTCCAGAGGGTCAAAATCCTTTTTATTTTTAACTGAAGACACAAATCTGAGGAAAATTTAAGAAGATCTGATTTTTTAAATTTAAAATGTAATATTTTAATTACAGATGTGTCATTGTTCAGCTTAATCTCAGTAAAGCAGGCCAACGCTCTCCAAATTTTCTTGATCACATAACTTCTCCCTCTCTTTCCATATATATATATATATATAAAATCTCTACCATGCTATTATAAAATATACACAAAAGAATATAAAGAACAAATATAAACAGAAGTTCCAATATTTTCTTCCCCAAAGAATCATCTTATAAAAACTACTGCTTTGGAGAGCATTGTTATGGACTATGAAGAAGAAAAACAAACAGAATATATTGAATGGTTTGATATAATAAGCTAACTTTATGCACTGATTTTTAAGAAATTCAACTTTTTAAAATACTAAAGTTTATTTTTCAATAAAATTTTACCAGTGCTATTTATTAGCACTGTCATAAGGAGCACAAACACTTGATGGTAATGAAAGGGGAGAAAAAGCACACTTTTCTGATTAAATTATAAAACAAGGTGTTCATTATTTTATTTCGTGATACAGCAATCTTGTGAACACTGGCTCTAACTATTCTACTACTTTATCAAAGAGGTACAATGAATTCTCTCAAAGATTAGAATTTACCTTCAACTAGAGTACTATACAGCATCACATGTCTAAAAATCTATCTTACATTAACATAATAATATCATAAGCCAAGAAAGAAAAAAATTCAAATTTAGATAAAACACACAAAACTAATTACAGAATGCCAACATAACTACATTTATACATGTTTCTGAATGTATAATTCTGAGTTCATAAATTTTAGTTTGGAATTCATTCCAAACAGTAGTATGAATAAGAAAGGGGGGAAAATGCAAGTACGCTCATTTTCTACCTTTCTGAGAGAAATTCAGTAAGCCTAGTTTTAATTTGCTACTTCCTGCCTGTGATGAATCATAATAAGTATTGAGGGCCTTAACCTTGCCAAATTCCACTTTCATTACATAGAAACCCTTTTGAATTTAAGCTCTTATAATGTAAAAGTTATTTAGTTGTGGGTTACCTCAGAACTGAAAAGCCTTAATTAAAGAAAGCCCTGTAATGAGGACAGAGTGTACCTATAATGCTTTTTAAAACCACCTTTTACTTACGTCAACAGGGACCAGAAGGCTCTTGCCAAGATGCTGATTAAAAGAGAGGCACCATGCTTCAGTGTAACCATTCATGTTAGGAACATACTTCTTTATTGTCTCATCATTCAGTCTCAGCCACACACCATCATCATTGTGGATCTATGGGGAAAAGGCAACAGAAACAAGCCAGGCCCTCCTGTAACTACTATGATGCTAGCAAGGTCTGAAAGGCTGCAAAGCAGGCAAATAATGGCGGATATGGAGATTAAGTATCTGCTTTTGCAGAAGTTTGAGAGAATCTCTAGGGAAAAAAGCAGCAAGGAATGACAAAGCAATATGATAATTCATATGGTGAGATTGTAGTAATAATTTTACTTTGGAGTAAAAGCACAAGGAAACCACACTTTAAGATAAATAGTTTAAACAGTAAATTCAGATGTTTCCCCAAAGAACATAAGTCTTCCTTCCTTTATATCTAGATTTTAATAATCAGAAATTACTTGTTTGTATTAATAGAAAAATGTATTGTCCAAAGTTAAAGCAATACAAGAAACACATTTAAAAACATTTTCAAAATTCATGAAAAACTACCCATTTTTCAGTGAATAATTACGTATTTATTCAGTGAATACTTATGTACTTATGTATAAACTATTATATGAATATTACATTTAACACTGTACTTTTCATGTTCAAAATATAATTTTAGTTATTTTTCTATTGCTAAAGAAAATGAAATGAAATATTTGAAACTCAATAAACACTTCTACAAAACAATTTTCAAAATATTTCCTAAACTGCTTAAAACATATCCCAACAGAAAACTTAGTAACCATATTATTGTATAAACAATGCAAAAACTTGCCCAAAATTTTTTACAAAGAGTTTCTTTATAAGTTACCTCATCAATAAAAGTGATAGTTCCATTGACTTTCACTATGCCGATCTGCTCACTCTGGAGGGAAGGGTGGCTCCGGATACGGAGCCCTGCACTGTCCTTGGCCACAAATTTTCGAACCTGAGAAAGGCAAAGATAGACAATGAGAGAGGAAAAACATTGAATAGAGAGATCTTATAAGTACCAAGAGATAAAATTAAACCGATTTGAAAATACTATAATTTGAGAAAGTCCCCACTTTTGGGAAAGTGGGTTTCCCTCTGCAAATAAAAGTGGTTTATTTACAACAATAATAAAACTTTTATAAGCACTAAAATGTATATTACTGAAAAAACTTAGAAATTATTATATAATATTATAATGTCCTTTCTAAATTTTGAAGACATATGTTAAAAAGGATAAAAGTTTTTCTTATAGAAAAATATAATATAAATTCCATCACCAATGCTTCCTTTTTAACAAAGTTTGTCGAAATGCCTGTACTTACACTTTAGATTTTAGAAATTAATTTTTCTTTTAACAGCACAAATATCTTCACCTTGTAAACTTTAAACTTAATTTCAGTAGGCTTTTGTTAACTGAAAACTTTCAATAACAGAAATACAATGTCTACAAATTACTACAGCATTACACAAAGAAGCCAAAAAGTACAAGTTGTATAATTTAGAAATATTAAAATTATGATGATCTACTCTCCAAATTTATTTAGGGATATCTTGAATTCAAATTCTGAAATCAAGTAAAATATTAGATGCTTGATTGACATTTGGAAGCATCAATGAAAAAAGTTTAAAAATCTTTGACCGATTAAAGTTCTGAATCCTTTTTACTCTTACCTTATTTGGCTGAGGTTCAGTCTTTGGTTTGACCAGTTGAGTTCCAGGTGGTATCATTCCTTTAGGTGGGTCTTTTACTTTTACTTCTAGGCCAGCATCTGTCAGAAAAAGAAGGGAACTATAACATTGAGAAGAGAGGAAGGATCCTTAAACCTAACCTTATAAACATTCACAGACTATTAAAAAAAAAAAATCTGAATTCTATCCTTTTAAGGTGATTGATAACTAACAGGCTAAAGAAGAGAACTAATTGAAAAATGGTTCTGAGATTCTAAAGGGGTTTCTCAGGGTTTCAAGGAAAAGAAGAGGCTCCTATTCCTTAGAACATAAGAAATAGCATTGAAAAAATTCAAAATAATAAAAAAAAGAAATTCTATGTGCTTAAATGTTATCTGAAACATTAGATTAGAATACACTCAACCTCTATACTAGTCATCTCTATGACTGATAGGCATGGCACAGTTGTTAAAAGCTGAGGTTCTCAGGTTAGACTGCTTAGGTGCTCCCATATCTGTCTTAACTTTCTGGGCCTCAATTTTTTTCTTCTGTAAAATGGAAACAATAATAGCCCCTACCTCACTGAGCTGCTGTGAGAATTAAATGATTTAAAAAAAATAACCTATGTGTAGAACAATGTTGAACATATATTAAGTGTTCAATAAATGTTAGCTATTATTATCATCATTATATTAATGAATAATTGTCTGTCCTTGTCTATGGTCAAGCAACATCCCAGCCTATTGACAGTTTGGGAAAAAGCTGAGTTAGGAGGAAAAGTAGGGAAGCTAAGTAGGGGAGAAAATAGATGATTCTAAGTAAACATGACTCTTTCGCTTCAGCTTCATTACAAAAAACAAATATAAGTGGATTTTGTTACCTACTTTGTATCATTTTCCTTCATCCCACTATCAGATAAGATGATTAAAAAACTCTTTACCTACAGGAATTTTACCAGTATTTTTAGAGAGGAAAAAAATCTCCTTCACAATGTCATTCTTACCTCCACTTTTGAATCCCTACTATAATTTGTATCTCTTGTGTGTCACTACTTATATTGTACTTCATATGATTTTTGTTTGCCTGTTCTTTTGTGGAAATTCTCAGAAACTGTTAATACAGGAAATGTCTTATCCATAACAATGTTTTGCTCAGAACTAAAAAATGTTTGCTGAACTAAGGCTTTATGGATATGCCGAAATAAGAGTGCAGCAAATGCTGTGGATAAATGTTCTCTGGAATGGTACAGATGATCTGATTTTATACAGTTACATTAATGTATAAGCATGTAAGTTACATCAATGTAAAGGACCTTTTTGTCTCCACTGCAAAGAAAAAAAAACTACTTACAGCAGGGTTTCTCAAAGACTGTTCTGCTGAAATATTAATCATTATTGCTTCTATCTCTACCCTCCCTTTCTCTCTCTCCCCACCCCACACAAGAGATTCTGTGATAAAGATTAAACAAAGATTATTAATTTTAGAATTTCTCAGAATCCCTAATATGTTGATGTAGATTGTATGAATGTCTCAAGTGAGTCAACAATATAAAGGTTGAGCATTTCTAATCTGAAAATCCAAAATCCTCCTCAAAATTTTTTGAGCACTGACATGACGCTCAAAAGAAATGCTCATTGGAGTATTTCAAATTTTGGATTTTCAGATTAAGGATGTTTAACTGGTAAGTATAATACAAATATTCTAAAATTTCAAACAATTCTGAAATCTAAAACACTTCTTCTGGTCCCAAGCATTTCAGATAAGGGGTACTTAGCCTGTACCAGGTTTTCAAAATCTGATCATGGGAACCTTTTTTATTGAGAAGCATCAGGAATAATAGTGCTATAAGAAATTTGCATTGATCAACACTAGAGTTTTCTCATTCTATTGTTATCCTATGATACAGATAGTTTAAAATAAAAGAAAAATGTCAATGCCCAAAGGAAAAGTAATATGTTCTTCAAAGGTAATTGTTGTGATGATTAATTGTAGGTGTCAACTTGACTGGATTAAGGGATACCTAGAAACCTGGTAAAGTATTATTTCTAGGTCTGTGAGAACTCTTCTAAAGGAGACTGCATGTGGTCTAAGTGGACTAGGTGGAGAAGATCTGCCCTCAATGTGGATGGGCACCATCCGACTGGCTGGGGGCCAGTGAGAACATAAACACAGGAAAAGCAAACATTTCTAGCTCCTGGACCTGGGATACATACATCCTTCCTCTCCTGTTCTTAGACTTAGAACTCCATGCTCCCCAGGCTTTAGACTCCAGGTCTTACACCAGCAACACCATGAATTCTCAGGTCTTGGGCTTGAACTGAGTTACACCATCTGCTTCCCTGGTTCTGAGATCTTCAGACTCAGACTGAGTCATGCTACCAGTGTCTCAGGGTCTCCAGCTTAGAGATGGCCTGTTTGGGACTTCTCAGCCTCCATAACTGCATGAGCTAATTCCCCTAATAAATTCCCTTTCATATATCTATAAAGTCGTGTATTGCTTAACGATGGGGATATGTTCTAAGAAATGTGTCATTAGACTATTCATTGTGTGAAGAACATAATAGACAGTACTTACACAAAACTATATGGTATAGCCTACTATACCTCAAGGCCATACGGTACAGCCTATTGCTATTGCTAGCCTACAAACCTGTATAGCATACTGTACTGAATTCTGTATGCAGCTGTAACACAATAAGTATTTGCATATATATACATATCTAAGCATAGAAAAGGTACAGTAAAAATATGGTTTTTATAATCTTATGGGACCACCATCACATAGTTTGTAGTTGACTGAAACATTATTATAAGGTACATGACTATATATATATTCTACTGGTTCTGTCTCTCTGGAAAACCATGACTAAAACGATGGTAGATAAAGAAAATTCATTCAATACACCAATATTTACTGAGCAGCCAGCCATATGTGTCAGTGACTGAGCTACACTGGAACATCCAAACAATCGTCGCTGCTCACGGGCCAGCAGAGGCAGACAGGCATACCACAAAGTGGAGATAGGGTATGTACATGGTAATACAGCAGCATGAAGGAGATCACAACTGACAATCACATCAGGGAAAGGAGGGAAGGAGTCATGCAGGCTACAAAGCCTGAGCAGACATTATGAATTATTACAAAATGTTAAGAGTTTAGGAATGCACTAATTAAGTACTCATTATAAAGTTATGAAACCTGTCCACGCATTTGACACAAAAGGGAAAAACTAAAACAGAAAGATGACTTTGATTCTAGTTTTGCAGTAACTCAGTCATAACTTAAAGAAAAAATACCTATTTCAATGCCATCAATAGTAACATGAATAGTGTAGAGTCCAATAGCCCCTGGAGTCCAATTTGCACAGTAAGTGCCATCATTATTGACACGGATCAGCATATTCTCACTGGGTCTGAAAAGAAATAAGATGGATATTGGAAATTTTACTTTTGGTTAAATAGCCAACATCATTATGACAGTTTAGCAAACATTTGATTTCTGTTTGTATTATCATACTGCTTGGCAATCCTACTTGCCTTGCCCTGCCCTAGTATGTTTTCCTATTCTTCAATGATTGAATTTTACTTCTTTCTTACTTCAAACCTCCATCTCCCTCTTTCTTACTTTTAGCTGATCATGACCTCCCCTCTTTCTTCAGCCAAAAAACAAGCAATCTCAAAGTTGCAACCAAATTGATAAACCTACTTTCCCCGACAATGGAAGAAGTATCTTGGATTTTATCCAAAGCAAGCCCCTCCCCTTGTGCTGTGAATCTCATTCCCTCAAAACTTTTTGCTGCAATCACCTTGTTCTCTCTCATGCATATCAATTTCTTCTACTTTACTGGATCATGTCCATTAGCATAGAAACAAACTTTAGAATCTCTCATCTTAACACACAACTTCCCTTGATATTACAGTCTTCTCTAATAGGGTCTCATATCTCTTCTCCCATTTATATCAAAAGGTATCTAAAAATTATCTGCAACCACCTGCTCCCTTTTCTCTTTTACTTCTCTTCCACAATTTATCCTTACTAGACTTTTGGTTCTAACACTTCACTACAATTGCTGATGTTAAAGTCACAAATGACCATAATGTTCCCAAATTCAATGGTCATTTCTTCATCCTCAGAAATCTCAGTAGTGTTTGGTAGTTGACAACTCTTACTTTCTTAAAATACTTCCTTCTTTTTGCTTCTGTGACATTCGCCTGGTACTTCTCTTATCTCACTGGCCATTCTGACAGTTTTGTTGGCTCTACCTTTTCTGATCACCCTTTAACTTATGGAATGCCCCAGCATTTGGGTCCAAGTCTTCACTTTTCTCTGCCAACTTTCTAGTTGATTCATCCATTCCTCAGTTTTAAATACCACCTCTAGGGCTGGGCACGGTGGCTCATGCCTGTAATCCTAGCACTCTGGGAGGTCAAGGCGGGCGTATTGCTGAAGGTCAGGAGTTAGAAACCAGCCTGAGCAAGAGTGAGACCTTGTCTCTACTAAAAATAGAAAGAAATTAATCGGCCAACTAAAAATATATATGGAAAAAATTAGCCGGGCATGGTGGTGCATGCCTGTAGTCCCAGCTACCAGGGAGGCTGAGACAAAAGGATCACTTGAGCCCAGGAGTTTGAGGTTGCTGTGAGCTAGGCTGATGCCACGGCACTCTAGCCAGGACAACACAGTGAGACTCTGTATCAAAATAAATAAATAGATAAATAAATACATACCACCTCTATAATGGATGACTCCCAAATTAATTTTTCCCATGAGTTTTAAATTGAGATTTCTGGTTGCTTAGTTGGTATCCCCAGTTAAATAACTAACAGCTACCTTGGCATCGCAATTAAAAATTAATTAAAAATAGCAAAAAATCAAACAAAAAACAAACTAATCAACCCTGAACAAGCCAATTTATACATTTTTACATACTAATTATTTCTCTAGTATGGCAGTGTAATATAACTTATTAGCAATATTAAAGTTGAATATAAATACATTTTACCAGAAAATCCATATATTATGTGGAAAATGTCTATTGGAAATTTTAAAAATGCTATAAAATAGTTACTTAGGGAAAATAAGTTGGAATTGTAGGATGATTTTAGTTGCAAACAGTTGAGAACACATGTTTTGGCTATGCTTTGAGAAAATGATCCTTACCTCTTAGGAGTCGGTGATGCAAAACGCAATTCTTCAAATGAATAATTTTCATAAACCTTTAAGAAAGAGACCAACAACAATTATAAAATTATTAGAAACATTCTCAATTAATGGAGTGATAAAATATTCAATAAATGGTGCTGACACAACTTGTTATCCATATGGGAGAAAAAGAAAAAACTCGATTTGTATCAGACTATCACAAAAATAAATTCTAAGTATGTTAAAGATTCAAAAGGGAAAAACAAAATTTTTTTAAAAAGTAGAGAAAACCCCCACATCTTTTGTGTATATTAAAATTTTAAATTTCCCCCAAACAAAGATGCTATAAAGACAGGGAAAAGTCTCCACCTGGGATAAGAGGATTTTTAACTCATATAACACAAAAGGGATATGCACCCATAATCTATATTGATCAATACAAAAAGAGAGAAACACAAAAGAAAAGAGGGTAAAGACAATTCAGAGAAGAAGAAATCTGAAAGGCCAATAAACAGTGGAAAAGTTGTTCAACTAAACTGGCAATCAAGGAAATATAAATTAAAACAACAAAATAAATCATATCAAACCATGTGGGTAAGAACAAGTGCTGATGAGAATATGCCATATCTGCTACTTTCATATGTTGCTTGTGGGAGTATAAGTTTGGGTAATATTTAATGTAGTTGAAGATATGCATGCCCTACAATCTAGCAATTCTACCTCTAGATATAAATCTTAAAGAAACTTTTGCTCATGAACAAAAGGAGACAAATACAAAGATGTTTATTTCAGTACAGTTTATAATCAATTTCCACCAATGGGAGAATGGACAAATTATGGAAGAGTAATCCAATGGAATACTTTAAAGCAGTTAAAATGAATGAACTATAGCTAGAGGGCTAAACTTCAAAAACAATGCTGAGCAAACAACTGGCAAAATTGTATGCACATTATGTTTCCATTTTATAAACTTTGGACAACATACTAAATAATTGTAAATATATTGTTTATGGATAAATTTGTATTTGGTAAAAGTATAAAAATATATATGGGAATAAGAACCATTACATTCAGGATAGTGGTTACCTCTAAGGAAGGGATGGGAATAGGTCTGGGGAAAGGTTTACATAAGGCTTCAATTGTACCTGTAATAAACTATTTCTTAATAAAAATAACAAAGATCTGAAACAATTATGGCAAAATGTAAAGACAAAAATGGACTGTAGGCACATGAAACTTGGCACATTATTCCCAATACTTCCTATGCCTGCAACGTTACCAAAGTAATCATTATCTTTCAGGGTTCATGTCAAGATCTCCAACTGCTCATCCACTTTTAACCTCTATACTTACAGTAAAGAGACGCACACTTACTCACAAGCCCCCTTCATTCCTCCCAACCTTTCTGTTTTTGTGAAAATGATTTTAGAAATGATATAGCTGTCTTTACCTACTCAAAAGTTACACATGAGAAAAACGTAATTTCAGTTTAGTCTTTAAAAGTGTTAACAGCAGGAAAACCCAGGTTTTCAGACTCCCAGTAAAATGTGTCACTTTCCCTCAAATACATATCATCACATTTAATAATGAAAGGAGAGACTATATTTCACTTTTTCACTTTATATTTCACTATATTTCACTTTTTCATCCTCTACAATATCTGGCTCACTACTGGGTAGGCACGTAGTACCTGTGAATGGTTGATATAAGAAAATTTCCTGTCCTGGAGCATGAATTAACATCTCAGAGACAGTTTGGGAATGGTATTCTATACTTATTCTAAGCCTGGGCCACTCACAACATTCTTGAAATAAAATATTCAGTTGTGGTAACTAGATTTTCAAAAGAAATTACACAAATTAAAGTATGTTCATAAGAAATTGAATGATTAGGGAGGTAAGGAAACCAGAAATTAAAAATCTCTTAAATATATGTTGAAATTAAGAAAAATGTTTAGCTTGGAATTTTTTAATAGCCAGTGGACAATTCATCTACAACATCAGCTTTTCAGTTTCTTGATTTCTTTAACCGAAATAACTTTAAATTCAACTTCATTTCAGCCATTCATTCACACTAGAAGTCACAGACCTGTGACATTACTCATAATTATTCTATCTCTGAAATCAAAATAAAATGGCCTGCTCAGTTTTCTACCTCAACAGCTCCTTCTTAGATGACTTCTCCCTCTCTTCCCTTTGACTTTCTCTCCCTGAATTCTCTTCCTTCTTCCTCTCCAAACCACTATTCTCTCTTTAAACACCATATGCTCAACTTCTTTGTTTCACAGTTCTTTTGTTGAACTATCTGATAAAATTCCAATGCTTGATCAATCCAAATAATCATTTTATCCACGTTCATATGACTCACACTGACATAAGATCTTCAATTTTGACTGATTCTTTAAGGATGTCTCATAAATCTTTTCTGATCAGTCTTCTCTTTCGATCTCCACAATGACTATTTCACTTTTTCCCTTTGTTTCAAAATCTTGACCCTAAGATTCACCACTCCCATCTCCATCTAAAACATATAATTACTATATTATGTCCGGAGCCATGAGCAACGTGGCTGCCGGGGCGTGCTCAGGCATGCCCGACTCTTACCATAAAATAGATGCCTGGCCTTGGGAAACAGAAAGTTTTAGCTTTCGGTTTCCCTGAATCTACATGTGTAGAGGGTTGGGGACTTTCCTCTCCTTATATGGTCATCCTCCTAAGCTCCCTCCCCACTCCCCCTCTCTCCGGTATATATACCTACCTCATTCTGCCAATAAACGAGACTTGATCAGACTCCTGTCTTGTCTCCATTTCTTGTGTCTTTTCCTTCCCTAGGTCCCACTCCCCCATTCGCAGACCCCACCAATAACTTGTCCCGCGGGCGGGACAATATTAAACAATTTTTGGGGACTGCAAAACCTACAAATTTACTAGCATCTGTATTAATTACTTTCTTTTCCCTCTCCTGGTAGAATGAATTAAGTACTACTCCTCCTATTTAAGGACAATCCTACCACCTGAGCTCTAGATACCAGAGTATTTTTATTGATTCCTTTCTCTCAATTATCTCCTAATCAGTACTCAAACACCTAAGACTCTCTATATTAAACCTCAAACTCCAAAGCTCTCGATTCCATTTCCTCTGGTTCTTTGTATACCCAAACATCTTGATAGAGTATCTGTACTCATTTCAGCTATTCTCTTACCTATGACTTAGCTCTTTGGCTAGTATTCTTACCAATGTGGTTTATTTTTTTAACTTTTCCTTTCTTTTTATTTTCTTTTCCTCTTATCTATACTATAAATCAATGTTTCTCAAAGCATAGGTTTTGAATCTGAATCATTCTGCATATTTGT
>VBSM01000605.1:32069499-32079616 GCA_008086735.1 Cheirogaleus medius | reverse complement strand
GTGGACGCCCTGGGCCTATCCTTTTTTAAATAAGTACTCCAAAATGATTCTGATGTGGACAAAAATTTGAGAGTCATGAATATTTGTGTTTCTTAGTATCCTGTCCTAGAAATTTTCTCTTCATTCACCATGGAAGATATTATCTATTCCCATTACTTCATAAGTAATCTACGGGCTAATGATTTCCAAATCCTTTTCTTGAGGTTGGACTATGATCACTTTAGATCTATCTGCACATCCAACTTCCTTTCATACATCTTCACATAGATATTTCAAAGACTCATCACATCCAAAACTGAATCTATTTTCTTGCTCCATCAAAACCTGCCCCTTCTCCTACATTATCAATCTTACTACTCAAGCTCAAAATGTGAACTTCATCTTTTATTTCCTACCTTTTTTCTCTTTACCCCACTCCCATTAGCCACCAAGTCCTTTTGATTCTACATCCTAAATATCTCTTGAATCTATTCTGATTGACAACTCACTGGTCCAAGTGATCAGCATATCTCACCAGATTAAGTCAATAGTCTCCTAAAGAGAATGAAACCAAATCATGACTCTTAATCATCTATCTGCCAAGTACATGTCCATAGTCCACCATGACCTTTATAAAACACAAATCTAATCATTTCATTCCTCTACTCGAAAGCCTTCAATGACTCACCTCTGCTGTGTGAAAATGCCAAAAGTACCAACTTTAACTTCAAATAATGACCATCTGGATAATTTGGACTAATACTGCCTCTGAAGATAACTAAGAAAGCCAGACAAAATATTTTTTCAAATTTGTCTAAAAGCATTGGAGAGGTTTAAAAGCCTGAAGTAGTAGGAAACTCAAAGAGATGTACCCAAAAATTGAAGGGGCCCTAGGAAAACCCTGAAGAGCTATGTTCTAGCAGTAATAATAAATTGAAAATAGACAAGTACTTTTGAAGGAACTAAAATCCAGCTTTAAGCCATCTCAATCTCTGATCAGAGTAACTTGATCTATAATTGTTAATTCCCTCTAGACATCTGCCAAAAATAAGTGAAAATCTGTTTTTTTTTCCTTCAAACAATACAAATTTATTATCTTATAGTTCTGGAGGTCAGAAGTCTCACTGAGCTAAAGAGTCATGGAAATATATTCCTTCTGGAGACCAAAGGAAAATAATACCATGTTAAAAGATGCAAGATTAACATCTACCAACAGCTTTCTAGACCTGTAATTTTGTATCTGCATTTGAACCATTGAAATGTTTGTTAAACGAATGGTGAAAATAAAATTTTTCTGATAAGTAAAATTAATTACCTTCATCATAGTTATGGCAATATATCGAGCCTCCTTCACTATCATTGGTTCATATGAAACATCCAGCTTTGGTGATGCCAGCCCTCCAAAAGTCATATCAGTATTAGAAGATGCAGCTGTTACTGCAGGACTGCCAGGAATCCTTTGAGGTTTCTTTACTTGCTCTTGCTGTAAAGATGTTTTTTTCTGAGAAACAGGGACGGCTTTCACTTCCACCTAACCATGATATTATGAAAACCAAATATTATTATTATATAATTGTCCTTGACACATCAAAAAAAGCAACTTAAAATTATGCATTCACAATTACATAAATTTTATGTTAGCATTGGTTTATCTTGAGCATTCCCTTCAAAGTCTTCTTTAACAGAGCCAGATGACCTCAAAATGGGTATACAGTAAAGACCCTGAACACTGTGTAAAATATAGGCCTCAGTTTTTCAATAAATAATCACAATTATCAAACACAAAATAAAAATAAATGCCACCATTAATAAAATCCATGAAAGGATGGCAGAATGAATCTACATTGAATTCTTGTAGGGACTAACATTCAATTATTTTATCAGGTAATTCAAGTATAAATACTTTCAGACAATCTCAGTATATTTTAAAGCACTAATTTCAGTTTCAGCTACACTGTTCTGCAGAAGAATATGTACTCCATTGATAGAAGTCTTAAAAATGACACATAATATATCTTATCTTACACCTAAAGCCTAAATATGTTTCTTTAGTCTGGTGCAAAAAGACTATTATTAGATAGCTCTGTCACGAACATAAGCCATTTGATTTAAGCAATCTAATTAAACTTTGCAACTCAGTTTCTTCAACAATAAAATAGGAATATCTTTCATTAACTTACTCTATTATATAGATACAAAGAACAGATTCGTTAAGGCATTAAAGCACTGAAAATACTGTCTCATAAAAAGTACTTTTCGGAAATGTTTCCCAGTAATTATAACAAGGCATTTTATCCTGTTTTTGTTTGTTTGTTTGTTTGTTTATGTATTGGAAAAAAAACAGGTTACTTCTAGGCAACCACAAATTTATAAATAAGTTGAATACCACTTTAACTCCTCATCAGGTATCATCACTCCAACTTTCACTCAAAGTTTTTGCTGTTCCTTACAGACACTATTTTTATGGCTGGCAAGCATAGGTAATTCAACCTTCTGTTGTAATTCAACAACAGAAACTTCACAGAGATTAAAAAAAAAAGACAGCATAAATGAAACTAACAGTATTACTTCAGTAATTGAGGGACATCTCAGGACTGCAGAATGTCTTTAATGCTTATTGTTTTTATTAATAATGCCATTCGATGAAATCTGTAGTTTGAGACTTTCACTAAGCTACATAAAGTGCAGCTGACAAATATGTTCCATTAAATAACCAAAACCTTCAGTTGAGGTATGAGAGATCAATATTTGGAGTGATATAATGCCCTGGAAATATTAAAAACCCATTCTTATAAGTATTTAAGAAACAGTAGTATAAAGGTATTTCTCATAAGTATTTCAGAAACAGTAGTATAAAGGTATATGGTATATATACATTTACTCATATACATTAGTTCATATACATTTACCACCATTAAAAGGCTTTAAATTTTAAATGAATTAAAAAAAGCAAATGTTTTCAAATTTTAAGACATTTCATTTTAAATTACAGATATCACTTTTATACATTTAATTAATAACTTATCCTTTCTCTATAACTATGTTTACCCTAAGTAAATTAACCTATGTACCATAAGCCCTGAAATAAATCACTGAATAATTTTATACTTTGAGACTATTCTGCTTTATTTTATAAACCATGCTTCTTTTAAAAATATGGTTTTTAAAATTTCCTATATGACTTTCTCTTGTCATTAAATAAGATTTCCTTGGAATAATCATTTTATAAGTAAAAAAATATAATAACAACACTGCTTTAAAAAGCATTTTGGAATTCAGTGAAATACTAGCGTCAGATCAACCTTTATGGTTGAAATAATTAGCTTTACTATATAAAGATTTTAACAATTTTGAGGGGATCTAAAATGCTCCTAAGATTTCATATGCTATCAGGCTGAAAGTAAAATAGACAAAATTAATTTTGTTTTCAGCTAATGACAATGGGATATTAATAAATTAAACATCAATAGGAACACAAAACACTTCTCTTAAATAGTATTTGAGGAGTTTTCCAGATACTGTTTCTAAATTTAGAGATAAATTTGATACGGATTTTGAGCACATTAAGAAGTTTAAGGCAAACAAGGACACAAAGTAAGAGAAGTAAATACATAAGACAAGGAAAGGAGGGTAGGGATGGGGAGGGGAAGAAGGAGGGGATGGAAGAGAGGACAGGACAGGAGAGGAATGAAAGATCCATCACGTGGTTAAAAAAAGAACCCAAAGAGAAGGAAAAAAAAACGATAAAGCAGAAAGTCTGACTGAAATTCAAAATATAAACAACACAGATATCAAAACAAAGACAATAAAAGGTGCAAAGGAGGAAACATAAGAAAGAACTACAACAAAAGAAATACTATAATCAATACAGTATGAACATTAAGAAGAAATTAAATGTTATGCTAACTTGGAAAATGGTATTACAATGTTGTCACATGAATAAGGAACTTAATCTTACAGATTTACAGATTGGATTTAACAACTCACTACACACACTCTAGTGAGAAATTTATTGGTAAATATCAATACACACTATCTTAATGTGTGTTGTACTGTGATCAGAATTCTGTCTTCAGGTAGTGTCTTTTTTGGTATCACTATCAGGGTCACTTTATTTTCTATTAAAATTTTTTTCCTTATAAATTGTGATGCTTTTTGCATTTCACAGAATAATACTTAGTGGGCATGAATTCACTCTGTGGGAGTATGATTTGCCTTAAAAAAGAAAAATAGAAGACAAAATATCAGACATAGCATATTGTGTGTGTGTGTGTGTGTGTGTATAAAGCATAGTATATAAACTTAAGAGTATATACTATGTTATCATATATATAGTATTTGCATATGTGGGTCATGATGCAAATTCTTACTGTGGATCATGCCACAAAAATTGAAAGGCATGGCTCAAGACTGATTTTTATTTAGTAACAGGGTCAAATACTTTTCCATACAGTTTTTTAAAATTTAAGTCATAGGAACAATGTACTCTTATTTTTTACTGAGTCAGGTAAGAGGTCATACTGGAATTGTGTTTCTTCATGCTATAAATCAAAGTATGCACAAAGTAGTTGAAAAGTTCTACTGAAACTAATATTGAAGTAAAACTAGCTCCTCTGTGAGCAAAAAGAATTTTGTGGCTTAATTAACTCTAAGCTTGAAACAACCAAATCACTTTGTAATACAACTCCAAAGAAGAAAAGGGCTGGAGATTGCCTATACAAATTTCATTCAATATCAACTTTTTTCAGAAATATAACAAAAGTTTTAATTGAGACATATACATTAACAGATTATATCACAAAGGACTTAATTATATGCCTTAGAATATGCTCTAAAACATCATTAATTAGTGTCTCAGGTAAGAGGTATCCAAAGAACTCTATATTCATCAATATAGCACACAACTATTTCCATTCCTCATTCTTTTATAATCCAAATTCATATACTTCTAATTTATTTTGTAAATTAAATTATTTAGAATAAATTAATTTATTTTTTAAAATGTGGTTTCAATAATACCAAATGAAGAATGTATTTGAATCTTTTAAAATATATATACAAAATTAAAACATTCTTTTATGCATTTATTCAATTACTGTGTATTGAGGGCCTTCTTTCTAGGTGACTGGCATTCTTTATATGGACACTTTCTTATCCTTCCTTTGAATCACCATAGCATCCAGCAATATGTGCAAAACAAAGAAAAATGTATAACTTAACTTGGGGACTAATTAATATGAAGCAGTAATTTAAAGAATTTTTCAGTGTCCTCCATTATATATAGCTAATGAGGGTAGAGCAAATGGACTATAAGCACTTGCCATTTCTAAAACATTTATCATGTAAAATATAGTTAATGTATAGATGTTTGGCAATTTAATTCAGTTATAATTACCTTCATATTGGGAACATGTACCACATCCCCATACTGGTCTTTTGTTTGAACAGTTATGGTAGTAGGCCAACCACAACGAATATCATCCTTATTCAGGATCAAAGATGTTTTCTGAGGGTCAGCATAGGAATCTGGCTGAAGCCACCTAACAATAATGAAAAACAAACAAACAAAAACCCAGAAATTCATTAGCAACTTCAATGATTAACCTGAAATTAAGCCAAATGAACAAAACTTTTATCAAACAAAATATTAAAATAGTATCTTCATTTCTGATTCAGTGATAATCACAAGTGTCTACCTTGGAAACTGTTAATGACAAATTCATTAAAAAACATGCCAAAGCACATAAGATTTCTGTTGTTTATGTACAATATAAAAACAATTTTAAAATCAGGAAACTTGACATTTTAACTAGCTAACTTAAAATACTGAGAAAACAAATTTAGCTTGAGTATAATTTGAAGTTCTAAGTATACTCATTCTTACTGAGGGAAGTCTGCCTTAATTTGCCAGCCTTAAAGCCTAGGAAAGAGCAGTTTCTCTGTAAAAGCAAGGAGAGAAATGACCTTTTGCTTGCCCGAGAGCAGCTAAGATCAATGTGCACTGTTTGTGTATCACACAGTGTGTATCAATGTGTACAATGTGTACCATTTTTTCTTCACACAATTTCTGAACTACTTTTCTCATTACCCTCCTTTCCATGTACATCTGTCAATTTTCTACAGTTTGTGATATCCATTCCTGAATGTATTACATGATCTACATTCAAATTGTCCAGTGAGATGAGTAATATGTAATTCTGTCATGCATTACATAGAAATGTCTGCAAAGACAGCAGTGAGCTCACTTAAAAAATTTGTTCTTCCTCTCCTATCACTATTATGGTTTGTAAAAACTGAAGTGTAATCCACACAATTTTAAAATTAAAATCAGAAAGAAGTTAGATTTTATCTTTTTATTAGTAATATCAAATATGCTAGCCTATGTGTTTGTTTTAATCCTAAAAAAAAAAAGCAAATAGCAACAAAACAATCAATTAATAATTATCATGTATCTTGAACTATTTTAGAATACTAACTACCATTTTATACTTTGGCAAGTTCAAAACACATAAACAAGATTTTTTAGGGAGCATTTTAAGATCCTAAGGATTCCCCTTTCATTTTTCTTCCTAAATGAAGACAGAGGAAAGCCCTAAAAAAAAAGTAACTATAATACATCAAGTACATTACCTGGCAAGCCTTCCACCACTTGATCCTGGAACACAAGCAATAAAATCATCCAGAAAGGACTGTTCATTGCTTTGGATTTGGAGTGGTAAGTTTCCTTCAAGTGCCTCTAATATAGTTGGTGAATGAGAAAGAGCTAAACCCTTTCCAAGAATACCAGAATGAGTTTTGCACACCTGTTAAGTAAAAAAGAATATTTATACATTTTAAAATATAAAACTTTAGTACATACATTTTTTCAGCGTTCTTTCTTTTAGCATATATGGTAGAAAATTTCCAGGAGGGAAAAATATGGGGTAATACTTTCAGTCTCTTTACTCCTTCACAAATAAGTGACTTAACTTTCTATATAAAAAAAAGTAGAAAAGCTTCAAATGAAGAACCTAATGATGCATCTCTAAGAACTAGAAAAACAAGAGCAAACTAAACCCAAAATTAGCAGAAAAGAAATAATGCAAATCAAAGCAGAAATAAAAACAAAAAAACACAGATTAACAAAATAAAAAGTTTGTATTTTGAGAAGATAAACAAAATTGACACACCTTTAGCCAGACTAAAAAAATAAAAAATAAATAAAAAAGATGACCCAATAAAATCAGAGATGAAAAAGGAGATATTACAACTGATATTATAGAAACTCAAAGGATCATTAGAGACTACTATAAAGCAACTATATGCCAATAAATTCAAAACCCTAGAAGAAATGCATAAATTCCTAGACACATATAACCTACCAAGATTGAACCAGAAAAAAATCCAAATCCTAAATAAACCAATGACAAGTAACGAGATAGAAGCAGTAATAAAAAGTCTCCCATCCAAGAAAAGCTTCAGTATCAGACTGAACAGGGAAAAACTGAAAACTTTTCCTCTAAGATGTGGAACAAGTCAAGGATGCCCACTCTCACCACTGTTATTCACACAGTACTGGAAGTTCTAGCTAGAGAAATCAGACAAGAGAAAGAAATACATTCACATTGGAAAGGAAGAAGTAAAATCATCCTTGTTTGTAGATGATATGATCTTATATCTAGAGGGAAATGTAAAGATTCCACAAAAAAACTATTAGAACTGATCAATTCAGTAAGGTTGCAGGGTACAAAATCAACATATACAAATCAGTCACATTTCTATACATCAACAGTAAACAATCTGAAAAAGAAACCAAGAAAGTAATCCCATTTACAATAGCTACAAATAACATAAAACACCTGGAAATAAACTTAACCAAAGAAGTGAAAGATCTCTGTAATAAAAATTACAGTGATGAAAGAAATTGAAGAGGACACAAAAAAATGGAAAGATAGTCCATGCTCATGGATTTGAAGAATCAATATTGTTAAAATGTCCATACTACCCAAAGCAAGCTAAAGATTCAATGCAATCCCCATCAAAATATCAATGACATTCTTCACAGAAATAGAAAAAATAATCCTAAAATTTATATGGAACCACAAAAGACCCATAAGAGACAAAGCCATCATGAGCAAAAAGAACAAAACTGGAGGAATCATATTACCGAACTTTAAATTATACTACAGAGCTATAGTAACCAAAACAGCATGATATTGGCATAAAAGCAGACATATAGACCCATGGAACAGAATAGAGAACCCAGAAATAAATCCACACATCTATAGTAAAGCTACCTTCAATAAATGTGCCAAGAACACACAGTAGGAAAAGGACAGTCCCTTCAATAAATGGTGCTAGGAAACCTGGATATCCATACACAGAAGAATAAAACTAGACACTTATCTCTCACCACATACAAAAACCAAATCAAAATGGACTGAAGACTTAAATCTAAACCTGAAGCTATGAAACTACTAAAAGAAAACATTGGGGAAATGCTTCAGGACATTGGTCTGGGCAAGTACTTCTTGAATAATACCCCCAAAGCACAGACAATCAAAGCAAAACTGGACAAATCGATCACACCAAGCTAAAAAGCTTCTGTACAGCAAAGGAAACAATCAACAAAGAGAAGAGACAGTCCACAAAATGGGAGAAAATATTTGTAAACTATCTGTCTGACAAGGGATTAGTAACTAGAATATATAAGGAGCCCTAACAACTCAATAGGAAAAAATCAAATAATCTGATTAAAAAATAGGCAAAAAATCTGAATAGACATTTTTCAAAAGAAAATATACAAATGGCCAAAAGGCATATGGAAAAATGCTCATTAGTCATCTGAGAAGTGCAAATCAAAACTACAATAAGATATCATCTCACGCCAGTTAAAATCGCTTTTATCAAAACGACAGGCCATAACGAATGCTGGTGAGGATCTGGAGAAAGGAGAACCCTCACTGTTGGTAGGAATGTAAATTAGTGTAACCACTATGGAGAACTATGGAGTTTCCTCAAAAAACTGAAAATAGAACTACCATATGACCCAGCAATCCCACTGCTGGGTATATATCCAAAGGAGGGGAATTCAGTATATGGAAAAGATTTTCTGCACTCCCATGTTTACTGCAGTACTATTCACAATAGCCAAAATTTAGAAACAACCTAAGTGCCATCAAAGGATGAATGGATAAAGAAATTGTGGTACATATACACAATGAACTATTACATAGCTACAAAAAGAATGTAATTCTGTCACTTGCAATAACACAGTAGAACAGTAGAACATTATGTTAAGTAAAATACGTCAAGCACAGAAAGATAAATCTTGTATATTCTCACTAATCTGTGGGAGCTAAATTTTAAAAATAATTGATCTCATGGAGACAGAGTGGAATGATGGTTATCAGAGGCTGGGAAGGGTAGCAGGGAAAGGGCGATAAAATGAGGATGGTTAATGGGTACAAAAATATAGTTAGATAGAAAGAACAATGTTTGATAGTACAACAAAGTGAGTATAATCAACAATACCTTTGGGTATACTTCAAAATAACTAAAAGAGTGGAATTGGAATGCTCCTAACAGAAAGAAATGATAAATGCCTGAGGTGATGGATACCCCAATTACCCTGATTTGATTAATTCATATTGTATGCTTGCATCAAAAAAATCACATGTACCCTATAATGAGATACAACTATTACGTACCCATAATAACTAGAAATGAAAAAAAAAATAAGTGACTTATCAGAGATCTGCATGCTAGATAAAATGGTCATCTCCTCCCACACCAGCTCTCTATGTGTTACATCCACATTTGGCAGGGCAGAGCTCCCTTCCGCTGGCAGCTTTGGATTATGCCCTCTTTTCAAGTCCATGTTATGGGCAGCTATTGTGGGTAAGTCATGACTGTTCTTCTGAATGGGTGGGTACTGAGGCTCTGGTCTGGGCAAAAAGTGGGCAGAAGCCTGATTGTGACAGCACATAAACCTTATTTTCCCACCTAAGCCTTATTAAAGTTAAGAAAAAGGGGCAGACAAAAGTGAAATTTTAGTTTAAACCTATCTGACAAGCAAGTCTTATGTGTTTAGAAAGACTTGCTTTAACAAATGCTGGCGAGGATGTGGAGAGACAGGAACACTCTTACACTGCTGGTG
>VBSM01000605.1:32049044-32062002 GCA_008086735.1 Cheirogaleus medius | reverse complement strand
AATTTGGCATATGTTTACAATGGAATATTACTCAATTTTAAGAAACGACAGTGAGCTCGCACCACTTATATTATCCTGGATTGAGTTTGAGCCCATTATCCGAAGTAAGGTGACACAAGATAGGAAGAATGGGCTCCACATGTACTCGCCATCAAATTGGTACTGACTGATTTAACACTATGGTGCTCAAAGGGTGGTGGTGTTCACCAGGGATTTGGGAGTTGCGGGGGTAGACCCACATCTGAGGGATGCGGAGAGCATTGTGGAGGGGAAGGGCATACCTCTAACCCTTGCTAGGGAGAGGCAAAGATATAAAAAGCAACTAAAATGTTTGTATTCTCATATTTTCTTGAAATAAAAAAAATAAATAAATAAAAACAAAAAAATTTTTAAAAAATGGAAAAAGAATGTCAGCGAGTTCACAGACAAATAAGTACAATGGTTCTTCAATGTAGGAAAAGATGCTAAATTGCCACTGTAATAAAAGAAAAGTGAATTAAAAAAACAAAACTAAAACTCTAAAATAAATTAAAATTGATCCCGAATGTACATCTAATTAATACATAATCACACAGAGAGGGATTATTCCAACTTACTTTAAAACAGTAATTTGACTGTACATACCTTAGTTGGGATACCCGCAAAGGACAAACACACACATACACACACACAGAGCAAATGAATAATTAAGTGATTTTCTAATTCTAGTATTCCCAATGTCACTGATAACAGGGATTCTAGATATATGAGAAAGAAGATTCAGGTGTTCTTGTGGTCCTTATTTTGAATTAGTATCAGCAGTACAAATTCATGAGCTATTTTATCTTTTTAAAAACTACATATACACATTAAATGTATTTATACATAAGTATATACACACATATAAATATATGTATATACACACATAGAAATAATGTGTGTATCAATATATGTATGTGTACGTGTAAAAGAAACCAGGGCACTTTGAAAAAATAGCTGGTTCCAAATCTGAGGCAGGAAATGTGTAAAATGAGCTTGGAACATCTTACCATACCCAAGAGCAAGATTCCAAGGGGTTTACAAGGGATATGTCTAAAGGACTCAGCAGGTAAGCTGAAGAGGGGCCCATACAACAAAGACATATAATCCAGTTTCTTCAGCAAATAAAATCCAAGGGAACAAAAAAAGAGATAGATAGATAGGGACCTATAGATTGAAAGGGATTTAAGATTAAAGGATACTTAAGAAACATAACCAATTGTAACATATGAATGTTATTTGGATTCTAATTCAAACTATTAAAAACTTGATATTTGAAGAAAAGAAATTGTTTTCTCAGGGTAATGATATTATGGTTACTTTTAAGGGTCCTTATAATTTATAGATACACATAAGGTATTATCATGAATGTGCTTTGAAATAACATAGGAGGAGAGGAAGTAGGTAGGGAATAAATGAAACAGGTTTGACTAAGAGTTGAAAACTACTGAATCTGGTATGATGGATAAATGGGGTACACTGTACAAAGCTTGTTTACTTTTATAAGTTTAATATTTTTTACAATAAAAAATTGAATATTTTATTAATGTAAACACACAAAACATAAACTTATAATTAAATTGTTGAAGTGGATGACTTTTCCTCCTTCTTCATTTACATGATACAATTTAAAAAACAAAACAATAAAGATTTTGAATACTCTATAATAACAACATTAAATATATAAATGTTTTACATGCAATCTCTTTTTACATTATGTATAATAGACTACTTTAAATCCCATGTTGGGTATATAAATTTTCAGAGCTCAGGCTGTGGTACAAATTATGTCAGTTCAAAAAATATGACTTAAAAATGTTTATGTTTATATCCACTACTATTATAAAATACAGCATAAAGTTTAGCATTATATATTGCATTATACTTATAAAAAGATTTGAGAACAACTCTCATAAGCCTACAAAGCATTATACTCTTAAAAGGTAAAAATTCTGTCCTGAATCCTTGTGTAACTGATAGCACCTAACCACCTACTGATTTTCTATATTTAAATACTATAAAAGAAGTTATACTTCTGAACACAGGCAAAGCATTCTTTAAGATATCACTAGAGAACCTCCAACAAAATTTTAAGTTTAAATTCATACTAAGAACCAGTGCCTACCTTGTAGTGCATCACACAAGCAGGTTTATACGGGTGCTCGCTCTCTATGACAGCATAGTGATTAGAGGTTGTACAAGCAGAAAGGCCTTGTTCAGGCTGGTTTCCCGTGGTGCTATCTGTTGACTGATTAGGATTGAATGCAGGAGGTGCATACTTCTGATTCAAAATGGCAACTGAGGGAAGTAACTGTTGAACAAGGCCAAAGACTTCTACAGCCACCTAGTATACATATTAAAAAATGATTAAATGAGATAATAAATTTGAAATTAGTTTTAAAATTATAAATTACTATAACTGTTGGTTATCACCCTTATTAACAACAATTGCCATTTAGAGTTTCTACTAAGGTTTTTTTCAAAGAGAAATCTATTCTATCTATCAATAGTTTATGATTTCTTCAATATCTTTAATATTTCACTATTTTAAAACACTCATACCTTTTTACGTTGCTATTGTTATTTAAGATGAAGAAGATTTGGCATCGACCTCATAAATTTTACAAATCTCAGTTAACTTTATCTTTCCTTATATAATATGTTTCTCAAATGTATTTCCCATTCCTAAATTCTTCAAATGTAAAGCAAATAAGTAAGGATATTAATTCACTAAACAATACTAAGAACAGAGAGGTTTAACTATTAATAATAACTTCTACCATTTAACATGTTTATCTCTGCTTCTCATCTATAGCCCAGGTGCCTCAAGCATTAAAGTATTTTTAAAGGAAAGACACGAAGTCTAAAAAAAGTGATTTTTTTTTTAAAAAAGATTTCAACTTATAGAATTAAATTACATACCTTGGGAATAGCAGCAGCTACTGGTCCTATGTAGGCTATAATAAGGGGAAGCAGCATGGAAAACAGACTGGAAGAACTAAGCAGTTCTGGAATGTCATCAGCTAAAAAAGGCATTAAAACTATAGTTAGAAGGTAATCTCATTGTACTGTATACATGCTATACTAAATATATATTCTGTTTTCTTGAGCAAAATTATGTTGACATTAATTGAGTGCTTAAAAAAGACCTGGTACACTTTTCTTGTGGCTTTATTTACATGTGTTCTATCAAATAATTCTCACAATAACATACTTTTCTTATCCCCATTTTTTTAAGGGAAAACCAAGGCACACAGTGTTTTAGTACCTTACCCAAAATACTTAATGTGTATTAGGTATAAGTATTAGTAAAATGACAGAGCCAGGATTAGAACCTAGGATAACTGAGCCATGACTTTAAACTACCACTCTGGCACCAAACAGGGCTTTATCAGTGACATTAGCTAAATTACTTAACTCATAAAATAGGACAGTAACAGTATTTCCCTCATTTGGATGTTGTGCAGATTACATGAGTTAACATACAAAAAAACACTTAGAACAATGCCTATTACATATTAAGCACTCCAAAAATGTATGCTGTTATTAAGCTATACTGCCTTCTATTTTTCTAAAGAAAGTACTTTGCTGATAAACACTTTAGTCTTTTATTCATGAATATTGTACTGGAAAGATAAACTGAGTCTAGATTGTGAAGACTTCTACATTATAGGCCAATTATTCTCCCAATATTGGTTTCTTGATCTGCTGTTGCATCAGAATAGGCTGGGCACTTATTTAAAAAAATGCAGTCTCTTAGCCTAGCTTAAACCCGTGGGGATGGACCAAATATTCTTTACTTTAGCATGTTTCCCAGGTGATTCAGATGTGTAACTAGGCTTAGAAATGAATGTTACAGATAACAGTAAGGGGATGGAAGTAACAGTGAATGTTTTTATAATAATTCTGGTGCCATTGTAGAGAATGACAAGGTAACTAGAGAGAAATGGGGGTAATGTGGCAGTGAAATTATTAGGATATTATCCATACATCAAAAAGAGAACATAGGCCGGGTGCAATGGCTCATGCCTGTAATCCTAGTATTCTGGAAGGCTGAGGCAGGAGGATTGCTTGAACTCAGGAGTACAAGACCAGCCTGAGCAAGAGTGAACGACCGCTTCCCCCTCTCCCGGCCCCTACTAAAAAAAAAATAGAAAAATTAGCCAGCGTCATGGTATGCACCTGTAGTCCCAGCTACAACAGAGGCTGAGGCAGGAGGACTGCTTGAGCCTAGGAGTTTGAGGTTGCAGCAAGCTACCATGACACCACTGCACTCTACCTGGGGTGAGAGAACGATATTCTGTCTCAAAAAACAAAAAGGGGGACATCCACTTGCAAAATGGCAGTCTGAACTATAGCAATGGGAGAGGAGAGAGAGAGATGAGAAGACAAAATGGAGAGTTTCCATTGGAAGAACTGAATTCAGACAATGAATATGAGAAGACTTTTAGGGATACCCACATCTTTGGGTGAATGGCAATACATTACTGAAAACAGAACATAGAAGAAAAAGCTTTTGACTACTAAAAAGAAGAATAATGCAAAAACACAGTTTAATCAAGATAGAATTTTTCTCTTACTGGGTCAACAACTAAGAAAATAAGAATATCAGACAGTTGCTTTTGAACATTCTAAAAAATTCTGCATTAGACTATGAAGAGCATGACTTATCCAAAATTAACATATGCATAGATCTATAATGAATATAAAACACTTTGGGGTTCTACAAGATGTTTCCTAAATAACTGTGCATAAGTTAGGGAATAAAGAATTTAAAATATGACTATTGAGAAAGAAAAATCTTACCATCCACAGCAAGAGCTCTGTGCAAGAGGTCCTTAGCAGCTCGAACAACAGTGCTTACCACAGAGAGAGCTCTGCTACAGTTTTTATCTTCTTCATTAGCTTTACTCAGAAGTTGGGATTGTAAATCTCCATCAAATTCACTCCTGTAACATGAGTAAATATGAGATTATTTTACAATGGTAGGTAAGCATGGTTGAATGCTAGGAATCATATCTAGATCAGAGCTCCTCATTTAATTTATAGATTTAAAAAGTTAATGTAAAGTTAAAAAAGTAAATACGCAATTATATAATTTCAAGGATTCAAAGAAAAAGGGTTTCAAAGAAAAATAAAGCAGCATAGGGCATAAAATAAAGGGTATTATTTTAAATACGATCAGTTCTCTGAGGAACTGGTATTTAACAAAGGCCTGAATTATGTTTAAAAGAACAAAGCAACCATGCTAAGATCTGAGGGAAAACTCTCATGGCAAAGGGAACAGATTGGTGGGTTCAAGGAACAGAATGGAAATAAGTATGGCTGGAACAAAAGGAGAAATAGTGAAGGGTGATGGGTGGGAAGGGAAGCGAGTCAAGACAGGTGAGGTTTGAAGGCCACAATAATAACTTCACATTTTATACTGGTATAGGAATGGGATGCTATTGCGTTTTAAGCAATGGCAGAACTTGGTATGATTCATATTTTTATCAGATCACTCTGGCTGTGCTGTGGAGAACTGACTGTAGGAGGGAAACTAGTATAGAGGCTACTACAGTTAGCAGGTGGAGGTAGCAGTGGCTTGGGCTAGACTATTGATTAAGCGGTAGGAAAGTCAGATTTAGGACATTTTAAAAGTACAGCTGCCAGGAGTTGTTGACTAGATGTCAAGTGTGAAGGAAAATGAGAAGTCAAGAAAGATTCCAGGGTGTCTGGCTGTAATTGTGGATGGAAGAGCAATACTCTGGACACATTAAACTTAGTATCTATTAGCCAATCATGTAGAGCATACTTAAAAAGAAGATGCAGTGAAATGGTTAAGAGTGTATCATTTGGAGTCTGATTTCCTACCTACAAGCCCCAGTCTCCAACTCCTGACCTCAAGTGATCCTCCCACCTCAGCCTTCCAGAGTGTTAGGATTATAGGTGTGAGTCACCGCACCTGGCCTAATTTAAAGTTTTCATTTAAAGCTAAGCAGAAAACATTAAAATATCTAAAATAGTGTGTTTTGTATAATTTATAAAGTTTGGATAGCAGATGCTATTAATGGAATTACTATTTTTCTGAAATATATAACTCATCTTTTGTGCATACTATAGCTTTTAATCTACGATTTGAGAAAGAGAATAATGTACTGTTTATTATAGTGCTTATGTGACAGAAAAAGGTTTTCTTCATTAGGGTAAAAAGACTAAACAGCTTTTGTATCTCAGCAGCAACACTGTGCTACATATAGAGCTATTTACTGCCAAATAATTCTGTTATATTTTGCATGGAAAAAGGAAGCAGAAAATGTAGGAAAATTATTTTATACTAACTACCTAGGCAGTGTCCCCAGACTGTTTATGAAGGAAATGGAGAAAGTATCAAGCCTCTTCAAGGGATATGCAACTTCAGTTAATGCTAAGTGAGGCTGAAGACACATGTGGTAAAATTCAGGCATCCTCTAACTACGGCCTGCGGGCCACATGCGGCCCGCCCAGGACATTTATCTGGCCCGCTGGGTGTTTTTGTCACCGCTGCCTGTCCTGCTTAGCAGCCGACTTGTCCCGGGCCCACAGTGCGCACTCTCCAACGGTCTGAGGGACAGTGAACTGGCCCCTTGTTTAAAAAGTTTGAGGACCCCTGTAAAATAGTACTTATTACTATCTAAGATTCCAGCTATATGCTAGAAGAATTCAGACTCAGTGAGAAACATATTTAAAAGTTTTTTAACCCAAAGGTTATCATTCTTTATTTTCCACTGTATACTTAAGGAATGGTTTTTGTTGAAAATATCATAAGAAACACACCATTATACATTCTAGGGCACCAGCAGCTAGACTGGGCAGGTACAAGATTCACAGACATCAAAATATTCTGCAGACTGGATAATAGGATCTAGGTATCACCACTACCTGGGTAGAGTCAATCTGATCATTGATTTTAGGTATTTTATAAAACAAAATGAATAAATTCCATTTAAATTTGAAATTGTAGATCAGAAATTTAAAGTGACAACAGCAGCACATATGCCCGGTATACAAAAATTTCAGTATTAAAGAAATAATGGCAAAAAAATGTTTTAAAGCATTTACCGTTATAGTAAAAATTAAATTTATATATTAAAATGACACTTTTTTATGTAAATTTGCACAAGTATGTGCTAAGCAGATATGCTGTACAATTTAACTATTACTATCCGGTTAGCAATTTTACTTTGGTTGTAAATTATGTATGTTTTACCACTGTAAAGTATTTCCCTTATCTCCACACATACACCTACCTATAGTAGAGTATCTGTGGAATCTGTCCTCTAGTTTGGTTTGTGCCGTTACTACTCAAGCTACACGTGCTGAATGTAAATGTCACACCATCAGGGCACTGAACTGTGGTCATTCCTCCATCTCCATTGGCTGTACGGCTTCCATAGTTCCTCAAGCGCACAGCATATTTAACATTTTCCTTCATGATAAGGATGTAAGACATGTTTATATTTATTAATAATGTACAAAAATATACAAAAAGAACTCTAGCAGTAAACTGGGCAAATATATTGAACTTCTTTGTCATATTTATAGACAATGTTATTGAATACGTTTTTAATGAATCAAATATGATAAGTAACATTTACTGAACGTCTATTATGTAACAGAATCTGTCTTTAGTAATTTATGAGATTTAATTAAATTAATCCTTAAAATGACCTCATGAGATAAACATCATTATTATCTCTATTTTACAGAGGAGGAATCTGAGGTGCAGAGAGGTTAAGTAACTTGCTCAAAGTCACACAGTAAGTGATGGAACTAGGATTTGAACATAAGTAGTGTTACTGGTGCTGGATCTTAATTACACTGCCAGAATATTAGCCATAATAAAAGATTTTAAATACATAAAGATAATATTTTTCCTTCATCAATTCAACTTTTAAATGTGAAAAAGAATAATGGGAGTGCATTACATTTTTATTTTAAGAAACACTCAAGAGACAGAAATACATAGGCAGATAGACATGGAAAAAAATACCTGTAAGAAAAAAGCTGTCCAAAATATGATCCCCTGTACATTGAATATGTGAGCTATAGATACTAGTGCTTTATGATCCAGGATATAAACTTCATGATGAAGGCTTGTTTGTTTTTCAGTATCTAAACTCTTTTTGATGAAGTCTCTGATAAACTTACCTTATCCAAAATTCTGCTCTATGATGAAATTTATTTCAGTTGAATTCAGAAATACTCTAATGTTAATAATTACTTTAATGTGGTAATATTTCTCTATTTTGCTAAGTATTTATAATTAAATTATATAAAGTAATGACTTTAATAGTTAATATTAACTGTTAAGACGACTTATTTTTAAAATGAATTTTGGCACAGAAGGAAAGACAGGGACACTTACTGAGTTGCTCTATCATGCTAGATACTGAGGCAGGTGCCTTATTTCCATTATTTAATTTAATCTCAACATTACAATGTAGGTATTATTCTCCCAATCTACAGGTAAGTTTCAAAGTGGTTAAATGATAACTTGCCAATGTCTTAAAGCTAATATGTAGAAGAGCATGTATCTGAAGCTAGATCTGTTTGACACTAAAATCTAACAATATTTCCTACTGTTCTAGACCTTATGAGATATTATGTAAAAGTAGAATACAGTATCTACAGTATTAATAGAATATAAAACAGTATTGAGTACATAGCAGGCACTCCATAAATACCTGAAGCACCATATAAGGGATAACTTAGGAATAGCTGTATGTAACAAAGAAAACTCATTGAATACTTTTCATTATTTTTAACTACACAATCATACCTCTTATTTACAATAGAGACACATGGTTGAAATTACCTTTAAAGGAACAACTTTGTCAAGTCTTATTTCAGCAATGTCACTGGGTGAATCATCTGTTGTATAAGTTCCTTTGACTAATTCTAGAGATGTCCATCTGTGGGAATGAGTTGAATCTCCTGCATGTTCACTCTAACAAAAAGAAAACCCACCAGATTCTTAATTTTATTATATGAACAATTTTGATTTATAATTATTATTTTTAAAGGGTTTATTTTATGGCATACAAAATTAGTCATTAATATTTCCCCATACCTACTAAAGAAAAAAAATTTTGGTATTCTATTCATTTTTATTTGATTTCCTGAGGAGATTACAACATAAATGGGCTTTTCTCATCTGATGTCTTAAACTATTTCCACTTCTTCATAATAAGAGTGCTATACCTAATTATAGAACCTTACGAAGTAAAGAATTATTTCAAATTAAGTACTCAAAGGAATCAAGCTAGAGATAGATTGCTATTTATTAGGAAATGATTTACATGCCACCTTTCTTCCCATTTTACGAAAACTTTGTGAAAACTCAGGTACCTTAAATAATTTAGAGAATATAGAAAGATACCTCTAAATCAATCAGTAAATAGTGCCTTTACTACAGAATCGCTTAACCACTGTTAGAGGTGGTAATGTCCGTCTGAACACTGTTCATGCTTCTTGGGGAATAAAAAAACTACACAAGGCTTGTAATCAGAAGCTTAGCTAAATACTTCTAGTCTTTATTTTATCTAAATCTTTCCCTTTCTGAAAGTACACAAAATATGAAGCAGGAAAGATCCAAGATGACAGACACTCAAGCAATCAGGTAAAATCATGCTCTTTCAATTTCTTTAATGGCACCCATCTGTGATTGATCTGCTAAACATGTAAGGGTTTGGACCCATCATACCCAGACAATGGTAAGTCCTGATATACAACCCACACAGCAGGATGAACCCTATAAGGGTGATACTTACATCATCAACCAATACTTCTAATTCATATTCATGAATTCCACCTCCTCCATAGACAGAGAAACCAACCACAACTATTCCAGGTTTGTCTACTGAAAAACAGATTGCATCAGGAGACCCATTCCCAGTGTTCCAACTTCTTCCCTGACTCGTTTTTGTGAATCGGTTAGCACTAGCTTTTACAGAGTGAAGAGAATTAAGTCCATCAACCTGTGAACAACAAAAGCAATTACATCAGTAGTTTGTACACCTTTAACAAAACTATCCAAAAGATTCTAAGATCCAACACAATAACCTATATTTAATAAGTGGCTTTAAGCCTTCCTAAAGGTACATTCTATTAAGAGATTAACCCATAATAAAACCAGACGTTATCATTCTAAATTCACAAATCAATCACTTAACAATATTTTCTTCATTTACTCATATTAAACTATATATTTCACTTAATTATAATGTCAGAACTACAAACTTGTAAGTTTTCAGTCATAACATAATGAATGATCACTCACTTTGAAAAGTAATATCAAACATTTTATCAACATTCTGAAACCTAATAGTTTTCAAACTATGCTACAAAGAGCACTAGGACTTCTGCAGAGATAGGTATGTGAGGAAGAGGTGAATTCAAGGTTCCCCTGTTCAACCAGACCACCTGTTCTTATCTGTGAATTTCCAAATAAGACTTGATTTGAAGAAAACGGTCTATAACCTAAGTTTGAATACCACTGAGGTATACAGGGATGTTTTTATAACTTGGCATTCAATATTTGAGTTTATATACATGTGAAACCACCCTAATTCAAACTCTCATTAGAGATGATCAGAGTACTTATTCTGGTTTTAAACTGCTCTTTTTATTTAAACAGCCTGCTTCTAATCTAAGTTGGCTATAGAAATTTAGGATAATAAACAGAGGGAAAAACTGAAGTTGATGATTCCAGCAAGAATTACAAACCTCTGAGAAAGAAACACAGCTATCTAAAGCCAGGATCTTTGAGAACTCCCAAGGTTGTATATTAAGCCCCCTGCAATTTGGGGCATTCCTTTTCATTACAAAGGTAAGTTCATAAGGGATAACTCTTTAGCAAACTTCAGAAGGTGATCTATGAATTACAGACTTTCCTGCATCCTCCAGCGTTTAGTGCAAAAGGGAAGCATTATAGTATGAATGAATAAATTTTTAAAAAATTAAAAATTTTATGATAAGGGCTTCAGTGGCCTCCTAGGCCAAAGTCAAAGCACAGCCAAGGTGTGAACCTCTTTACCTTTTCCACACCATGGGATCATTATTAGTAGCCCAACTTCACCAACATTATTCATCATCCAGCAATGAGAACTATGTTTGCTTTCACTGGGGCATGGTGGTGGGGTTGTACAATGGAGCAGATGAGAAGCTAGTCTAAGAGGAAAACATGTACTTTATATCACTGTGAAAGTCTGGTACACTGGTGAGGGAGAGGAAGCAAACCAGAGCAGAAGAGAGGTGTAAGGAAAGGAAAAAAAAAAAAAAAGTTCAGTTTGAAAAAATTTTATTTTTAAAGAGAGACTGCTGATCCATTTTGAAATTAGTTTCTACCAAGCCAAAATACAAAAACTATGTGGAAATTTTAAACATGTGTTTATTATCCAATCTCAAAATATAACTTATTACCTCAGATCCCAAGGCTGATGCTGTCAGTTCACTGACAATACTGGCCAGTAATCCACAGGTGTTAGAAACTAGGTGGGAGGAGAAGAGTTCATTTTCTCTCCTGAGGCTGTTCCTGACTGGCAGCACTACAATAACCAGCATTTTCTCCAGAACTTCACGGAAGCTTGTCATCCCTGAGATATTCTCTTCACTCTATAATACACAAGAAGAAAAAGTTCTACGGAATTGCTTTATTTTCCTTCACATGAGTACTCAGTTGCAAAATCTTGTCTCTCTACCTGATACCCTTGAACTTCAGACTTGAATCAGAATGTATTTCTGCAAATCTCTCCAGTTGTATGTGGAGTCACCATACCTACTTTTTACCTAGAAGTTACTTTCTGAATCATTAGTTTCTGTGTATCAAAGTACCACACATTTACAAGATTTGTTTTTATTAGCTTTGATTCATGTTCACACATTCTCTTCTTTTTAAGTCACAATCCTATGTCACAGACAGAAAACTATTCTTCCCATTTAAAAAGCTTTTTCTATAGGGAAAGATTCTAATCTGAGATAATTATTTCTAGTGTATTAAGAGGTCAAGCAACTCTAAACAGTCTGCGCAGATGAATTTTCTAACAAAATTCTTTTTTTATATGCATGTGATTGCTATGTAGTTTAAAATTTCTACTGTATCTGATGATTTCCTAATTGGAGATCAGAAAATTCCAACCCCTATCAATGGAAAAATTTCAAGAAATCATAGAGTCCCATTAAAGACCCAAGGAAAAATACATGTTTTCCAGGAAAAAAATGGGAAAAGATGATTGATTTAGCCAATATCCAGCATGAAAATTATTTATCTCCTCTACCATCCTCAACGTCTTCTTTTAGCTTACTGTAGACAGAGAGCAAAATATTATACATTCATTTTCATCAGGAGGCCACTGTGACCAATGAGCCTTCAGTTTTACTGTGTACTAGAAAATCAATCCCAAAACAATTTGGGATCTAGTTCAGTTTTTTCATAGTGCCTCAACTTCATCTGTGAAATCAGGGGAACTATTGGCTATGATTCAATTGTTAAAACCACCTTGTTACTCCCTGAGAAAGCAAGTTCTTCCACAATATTTACATTCCACACTACTTTACAAGCTACAATATATGCAATAGAGTCAATGGATTTCATAAAATCGTAAAATCTCAGGGGCCTTAAAGTTAAATTACTCTCTTCTTAAGGTAAATCAAATAAGTGAGTGAGTATACTTTTAATCCATTTGGAAATTAGGTAACTTTTCAGTTAAAATTATCATGAGTATTATTATAAAAATCACTCTCAACTTTTTTCCTAATGTACAATCTTAGGCTGAAATAAAAAACCTCTTAGAGATAATCTTTCATTTGTAAGTTATTTCTAATATTTAAATAAGACTACTATAATATTTTAATTTCTTACATAATTAGTTTTGCTGGATTTAAAATAATCAATTATTGATCTTTTTTTTTTTTTTTTTTT
>VBSM01000605.1:31962544-32048944 GCA_008086735.1 Cheirogaleus medius | reverse complement strand
CGCCTCGGCCTCCCAGAGAGCTAGGATTACAGGTGTGAGCCACCACGCCTGGCCCAATTACTGATCTTGTTAAAATTCTAGTTCTTTTATCCCTTACATCTTTTCATTTGCTAGAAACTTGACTTTCTGAGACATTTCAGAAAGTTAGCTTTTAATAAAACTTAATCCCCAATTGTATTTCATAATCAAGAATCTTGTGGGACTTCATTTGGAAGATAGGAATGGTAGTATATTTATTTATTTATGTCTACTTAATTTCTATTTAGTAACTATCAATATTAATATAGGAAGCTTCCCATATAAGATAGAGATGAAGGTTATCAATATGCTTTTGTTGAAGGACAAAAGAAAAATTTAGTACATCACCAGCCACTAACATTTTTTTAAAACAATACTCTTATTCATCAGTGGTGAGAAATGCAAGCTGATATTACCTTTCTAAATGGCATTTTGGCAATTTGCAACAAACCCTTAACATACTTCCCTTTGACTTAAGAATTTTTCCACCCTTGAAGATTTATACTGGAGAAACCATTGTGAACATGCATGAAAATTGAGTCAATGATATTTTCAGTAGCATTGTTTAAAATACTGAATTACTGTGAATAATCTAAATATATATATAAATGATTGATTATATTGTGATACACTGAAATGGTAGAATGCTATAACATCCATTAAAAAGAGGATGGGAGAATATATACTAACCAGGACACGTCTTCACTGACTATTATTAATATAAACACACAAATACACAATTATTAATTATTGAGACTCAGTAAATAAGTACTTCTCTAAAAATGTTTTCAAAATTTTAAAAATTTTTTTACATTTTTTAAAAAAACACTATAACACCAAAGGAAATTGCAAAAGAAAAACACCAGATTACTTATAACTTCATTACCTCTGTATTATTTTCATTTCTCAGTATTCTCCTCCAATTGATAGCCTTTTGCATACATATTTTACATACGTATTGTGTATCTGTATACTTTTGGTTCTGATTTTAAAATTTTAAAACATTTCCCTGATACTGTATGTAAATACACTTATTCATAATGGCTGAATCATAGTCTATCAAGTTGATATATCCAAATTCAGCTTTTTCATTTAATGATGAACATTTAAGGCTCTAATTAAGGTTTCTAATGTTTTCTTTTAATAAAATAAACATACAGCTTTAGTCTCCCAATTAGTCCCTTAAATAGTTTCCTGTGAAAATACTGATAGCACATAATACTGAATTGATAATTTATCTTCTAAAGATATCTGCTAGTTTGTAGACCCCTAATTCAAGGGCTGTATTTAGTTTTCTCACTCCTGTCTCAAACAGTACCTAATTAAAATCCCAGTAAATAGTAGATAACACAATAAATACTTGATAAAAGATTTAAAGAAAATTATTATGTAGACTAATTATATGCTGCTATGAATACAAGTTTTTTTCTCACAGTCTCACCAACATAGGAATTTAAGAGAAAAATTTTTTTTCCTAATTTTTTAGAAATAAATTGATACCTCAATATTACTTTTATTCACACTTAATTAACCATAAGGCTGACATTTTCCCCATACTGGCTTACTTTACTAGATTTACCTTTCTTATTTCTACTAGGATCTTGCAAAAGATATTAACTCTCTGCAAATTTTCTTCCCATTTTGCTATTACTCTATTTTGTTTCTATATGTTACTGAAATTTTCATAATTTTTCTGTTGCTTTAGCCAACAGAAAATTGTTATTGTATAATAATTAGAGTAACTATTCTATTTTCTACTCATCAACTTGATAATTATTAATATGGATAGTTTCATATGTGTCCCTAAGTTAATTTTTCTCTATAGTGCTATCTAATAAACAAGAAGCAGTTATTAAAGAATGTTTCCTATGCTTATTATTTTACAGTGCCCATTTTAACATACCAAAATGTTATTGGAAGATATTTTAAAAATTCTTTATTTCTTTATCATTCTATATCAGAAATCTGAAACATTGCATTAGAATATAAAAAAGATTGCTTATGGTATCTGCAACTTTCAAATTGTTCAGCAAAAAACATATTCACTACATAACATTCAGATTTTTTTAAAGCTAATTATTCAAAATAAAACATTACAGAAAAAACACTGCTCATTTTATAAGTAAATAGAATTAAAAAAAACTCTAGTTCTTATGAAACAGATATGTATTTATTATTTGGTAAATGTATTTATCAATATAGGAAAATAAGCACTGTGGTGTAATGATATGTATATACATAATATATATAGATTTTCCTCCACAGTTGCTGGCTGACTCCCATAGCCCTTGTTACAGTCTTTTGTTATAATGTTGGGTGTGTTAGACCTCAAGAAACAGAATCTCTCTGACCTTCACCTGTGCCATGGCAGGACTCTACTCTTCCCTCACCTTTCTGATTGTGGGTCATAAGACCCTCATTCTACCAGTCTGAGCAAGAGCTAGATCCCATCTCTACTAAAAATAGGAAAAATTAGCCGGCCCTGGTAGCATGCGCCTCTAGTCCCAGCCACTCGGGAGGCTGAGGTAGAAGGATTGCTTGAGCCCAGGAGTCTGAGGTTGCAGCGAGCTACAATGATGACACTGAACTCTACCTGGGGTGACAGAGCGAGACTCTATTTAAAAAAAAAAAAGACCTCATTCCAGAGACAGTCCCACCCCACTAGAGGCCTGGACTTATGACCACCATCTGAAAGAGGGGGCAGCTTTGGGACTGAACCCTCACCCTGTGGATCTGATGCCATCTCCAGGTAGACAGTGTCAGAAGTGAATTAGAGAACCGAGATGATGTCTGTTGCTTGGTGTATGGGAAAAATACCCCCACACATTTGGTCACAGAAATCTTCTGTGTTGATGATTGTTGCAGTGTACGAGTAGAGGGAAAAATATGGTCTTGGGAGTTTTTCCTGAAACAAGTGCCAAGCTAAATAAACCTTCAATTATAGTTTTATTGCCTCATTATAAATGAGATTTCAGAAAAAGACCTACCTGGCTGAGTTTTTCCATATGTGCCACCAAAAGAGGAAAACGATGAACTAGTGTTGAGTCATTCTCTGTGCTAACTTGTTTAACAATTGATCGCAGTAGTACTTCTCCATCATATGCAATAGGGAAGATCGAAGTCAGCTTAACAGAAGTATGGCACAGAGCTGACATAACAGCTGCAAGGAGTCGGCTACTCGATGTCTTGAAGTTTGCTTCTTGGATATCCTTTGAAAGACAAAAATATGCCGCCCCCCCAAAAAAAAATACTACATCAATATAATCCAAGTTTCTGGATTATAAACAAGCTGTTAAATCAAACCAAAATTTTCTGTCATTCAGTCAACTAAATTGCTTTGTTATATAGAATGATACCATATCAATACTCTAAAACACAACTGTTTAAATTACTATTCAACAAAAATAAAAAAATTTGGTACAGTCAAGAAAAATCAGCCCCCTGTGCTCTAGTAAATGAGTTTACATATTTACATATCCTCCCAATCACAGCCCTCTCTGGCACTGTTTCAAAGTAGGATGCCAGAAAGGCCCCATTTATAATACATCTAAGATATTTTCAATAAGTACTAAAACTATTTTTCTCAAATAATGATACAAATTATAAATCTGTGCTACTATAAATCACATTTCACTAAGGTCACAAAATTACATCATCACATTCCATAGTGTATCCAGAAAAATTAGAAGCATACTTATAACATTTTATAATAAAGGATTAAAAACATATCAACATGAGATACCCTAATTCACAAACATTGTGGACATATTTCTTAGTTCATCAAATAATTGTGTTATGAAGTCAAGCATAAAAGCATAGCATCATTCCATATGTTAAATTAACTTGTGCTAAACCTAGCCTGTTCAGTAGTAAAGGAGGAAAACAACCATTTCAGCCTGGGAAGGTTGACAGTGAGAGAGTAGTTAATTTACTACTAGTTAATGTACTACTCCAGGCAATAATCTTGTCCCTGGAAATTGAGTGGTAAAATACACTACCCTATTACATGCATTAAGAGTTGCCAGGAATGCCCTGGTGATGAGTGAATTTGGGCGGGGGGTAGTTTGGACTTCCAGTACAATGTTGAATAGAAACAGTGAGAACAGACATATTACACCTTGTTTATAAACTTAGGGGAGCATTAAGTATTTCACTATTAAGTAGGATGTTATTAATAGCTATGGATTTTTTGTAGGTATCATCAGACTGAAGAAGTTTCCTTATATCCTAGAGTTTGCTGGGAAATTTTCATCATTGAGTAACTGATAATTTTGTCAAACATTTTCTCTGTAGCTATTGAGAGGATCATATGATTTGCCCTTTTATCAGTAAATATGATGAATTACATTGATTTTCAAATATTGAACTAACCTAGTATTTCTAAGATAAATCCCATTTGGTCATTATATATTATTTATATTGCTGGGTTTGATTTAATAAGATTTTCTAGAACTTCTGAGTGCTATTCATCTGTAATTTTTACTTGTAATGTCTTTGTTAGTTATTGGTATGAGGATAAGGCTAACCTCATGAAATTAGTTGGGAAGTGCTGCCTCATATATATTCTAAAAAAATTTGTAAAAGATTAATATTATTTCTTTCTTAAATGTTTAAAAGAATTTATAAATGATAATATTTGGGTCTGGAATTTTGTGGGAAAAAGGGTTTGAGACAGGGTCCCACTCTGTTACTCCGGCTAGAGTGCAGTGGCATCTCATAGCTCACTGCAACCTCAAACTCCTGGGCTCAAGTTAGACTCCTGCCTCAAGCCTCTGGAGCAGCTGGAACTATAGACACCTGCTACCACACTCAGCTAGGTTTTTTATTTTTTGTAGAGATGGGTCTCACTATGTTGCCCAGTCTGGTCTCAAACTCCTGGCCTCAGGTGATCCTCCCACCTCGGTCTTCCAAAATGCTAGGACTACAGGAGCCAGTCACCATGCCCAGCCACCCTCTGGTGTTTTAACCCAGTTATTTGGAGCATACTCATTTATGAAGGTTATCATTTTCTCAGGAACGAATGCATGGTGCTAGCATGCTCATTTGCTCAGCTCTCTCTCTTTCCCATTGTTGGTCAGGGGTGGCAGGGGTGCCCTCCTTGCTCGCACATACTCATTACTGTTCCTGCCCTCTCTCACATACATTCACTCACTCAGAGATTCAAAGAGCAAACCAGCAGCTACACAACATGACTGCCAGTTTTATAACTAAAAAATGATAAAGCAAACAGAAAAGAAAATAAAATTTTAAGTCCTGTAATAAGTCCTATATACCAAATGATTTCCTAATTTATCATTTATAAAAGCTAAAAAGATAGGGCAAATACAATTCATTTTCTTGAAGAACATTAAGCAATATATCAGGTTTTCAACTAGTATTTTATAGACTTAAATTACCTGATCCAAACAATTCAGCAGATCGCAAAGGCATGCCCACTGTAAGGCAGGAGTTGGATAGAAAGAATGAAAACAGGCAGTGAAAGTATTGTGACACTCCTGAAGGACAGCTTCTAGGAGACTCAGTGGTTGACTGAGATATCCTTGAGGATCGTTATCCAACTTCACCATGCAGTGATCAACTCCTTCTGACAATATTTTTCTTAACAAAGTTCTAGTTTTTCCAATGCACTCTGCTAATTTGCTAGTTTCTTCTACAACTGCTTTTCCGGTAGCTTTGAAGAAAAAAAGCAGATTGTCAATTAAAGTAAAATACTAAATATATATGAAAACATATAATTCAATAATTTCCTATATAGCTAAAAATCACAAGTACTTATAACCTAGAAATGAAACAACTTAGAGATTAAATACAGTCCAAAATTATTTTTTTTAATCTAAATGGAAAAAACCCTGGTTTTAGCATTTAAGTTCAAATCACTTGCTCAAAATATTTCTATTCAACATAATTTGTTTAAAATAACACTTTATTTTAAAGAGTATTTGATTAGAGTATTTGATTTTAGCCTACTATGCCTTTATGTTATCAGAATAACACATAATCTATTTTATTCTTTATAAGCAAATACACAAGCTTCATAACAAGATGACTTTCTCCTCTCATTTTAGAATCTATCTCTTCAGGTCTTAAATGTTTTCTCCCTAGTCATTTAAAAAATGCGTCATACCTGACACTGGGTAAATTTCACAGGTATAGACTCGCAGTAACCTCAGACAACAGGTACCCACAAAGCGCAGTCTCTCTAAATCTAGAAGCGTAGCTGTGAACTGGAATCCTTTTAATCCTCTAAGTTCTTCAACTCCTAAGACTAAGGTGGTCCAGCTCCAGTGAAGAATACTCAACAATGACTCAAAACATTCCTAATCCAGAATATGAAAAAACAGACAGCAATTAGTTCAAATGATATCATAAGTTAAATCAAATGGAAAGATAATGACATCAACTTTAAAACTTTATCCTGAACTTCTTTACTGAGCTGTGGTAGCCCAAATAAAAGGCATTCTTATAGTTCATTTGTTAAATTACCATTAAGAGTATCTTTGAAGTTTGTTACAAAAAAGGTAAAATGGTTAAGCGTTTCTAAAAACAACATTCTTCAATATTTATCTATTTAAAATATACTTTCAAGTTCCCCCCCAACCAACCTGTCTAGTTTATCATATAAATAAGGGGAAAAATAAAAAACACTTATAAATATACATTTACTTGAAAAGAAAATTAAACTCTATACAGTTACTATAGTAAAAAAAACCAAACAAGTGTTTTAGTATTAGATATCAGTGACAATATCAAATAACCTACTTTATGTCTATGTATTAAAATTTATAATACAAACTCTAGCCAATTCTTGATAAATTAATAAAGATAAAAATTGACTAGAAAATATTTAAAAATTCTTATTTGGATTTTTAAAAATTCTAGAATATGAGTTTTGGTTAGTGGACTTTTCTTTGCAGTTCTAGCTGGTCTGCAGGTTTTATCACACTTAACATGATGACAGATACTACATTAATCACAAAGCAAAGCATGTCTCCCTCCATCCCATTCCCATCAAATCTCAGACCTCTGATGACAGTAATACCAGAAATGAGAGTTATATATACTTTTTAAAAGAAATGATTGTATAAGTTTCTTTTTTTGTTGAGACAAAGTCTCACTCTGTTGCCTGGGCTAGAGGACTAGAGTGCCGTGGTGTCAGCCTAGCTCACAGGAACCTCAAACTCCTGGGCTCAAGTGATCCTCCTGCCTCAGCCTCCCGAGTAGCTGGGACTATAGGCACGTGCTACTGCACCCGGCTAATTTTTTCTATTTTTAGTTGTTTGGCTAATTTCTTTCTATTTATAATAGAGACGGGGGGATCTCGCTCTTGCTCAGGCTGGTCTCGAACTCCTAAGCTCAAGCAATCCTCCTGACTTGGCCTCCCAAAGTGCTAGGATTATAGGTATGAGCCACCGCGCCCAGCCATAAGTTTCTTATATAAGATTACAGTAACCTAATGACCACAAAACCACTTAGATATAAACACAAAGGAGGTACCATACACAGAAAAAAGTGATCACTGAAAAAGACAAACTAGAGTCAAAGATCCTTATTTGGATCAAAAAATACCAAATTCATCTTACATCTAAAAAGATGCAAAGGTACTAAGAAGCGAAAGTTACTGTGGTCTCTTATTCAAAGCACACTCTCTGTAAACTGCCATGGCTCTTTTGGAAGGTCAATTTGACAAGATATATTAAAATTTAAATAGGCACATTGCCAGTAGAAATAGGCACATAAGCACATATCAAAGACACCTGAGTATGGATGATCATGAGACAAAATGTAATATTAATAGTAAAAAATGAGAAACAAACTGGTTCTTTGATACGAATAGTGTTGAATAAATTAGCATAAAACCATGTAGTCAAACAGAAAGGATTGAGAATGAGCCAAATGTACTGATGGGGAAAGATGTCCATGGTGTATACTACGAAATTTAAAAAAACATGAAAACTATAAGTATCATTTTAAAAACCAGGAATGTTAAATAGGACACTGTATATGTAATACATACAAGTTTATCTACATACAAAAATGGTCTGAAAGGATATACACAAAAATGTAAATATTAATAGTGGGTATATATCATGATAACAGGGGAAAGGAGGAAAATCTTTAATATACTTTTAGTACAATTTTATCTCTGCTCTATCCCATTCCTACCAGGAACATGTATTAACTTTGTGGTTTTAAAAAATAAATTTAACACTTATAAAAAAAAAATTCTTCCTATGCATTTTATCAACATAAGAGACTACTAGCTACATTAAAAAATCACATTCATATAGGGCTTTACAATTCAAAAAGAATTTTACGACTCTTATCTCATTAGAAATTAATAATAATGCTATGATAAAATTTATTTAGATAACTTGCATAAGAATCCTCAATTAATGAATGAAAGAGTAAGAACTTAATCCAGACTTCCTGAGTGGACATACTAAAATCTTTTACTTACATCATGATGACTTTCCATTCTGCACTGGTAACCCCAAAAGCATCATGCAACTTTAAATGTGGAATGGGGATGGCAAGTAGTTCCACAAAGTTCCTAGTTAGATGTGCAACTCTTCTATACTTAGTATCCTCAAGTATTAAAGTAATGCTTTTCAGGCCAGCACTATCCTTAACTTTTCCTTCACTTTTTAATCCCTTCAACATATGCATTCATACATGACTTATTAGAAATGATACCATTTATTTCAGAAACAGCAAGGCCAATTCATCTGGGCATGTTATTAATACAATCATAGGCAACATCTCCATTGTTCCACTATTTAAAAAAATGTATTACCTTTGGCCTAGAGTATAAATGCTAATATAAAACCAAATCTGAGTTTATAAAGCTATGCTGAGATAAACTTAGAACACCACCAAAGATCAAAATGAAACTGAGCACTGAAATACAAAAGCTGAAATTTATAAAAATAGCTTACCACTGAGACAGTTCTTGCAAAAGATCTCTTTAAAATGTGCACAGGTTCACTGGTTTGCTGTTTGCCTTTTGAAGCACTCCCATCACTGGTTGGAAGTCTGAAGGTAGGAGACACACACAGAGTTATGTTGGAAAGTCCAGTGACATTTTCCTTTTAAAAATATACATTTTTGTAATAGCAAAATATATTATACATTTAAATTTTTTACCACGTAAAATGCCAATATGGAGCTTTTGAAACATTTTTCTAATACCAAACAAATTTTTAGAATGTGAGCACTTCTTTTAAATCCCTCTTTTTTAAGTAGTAGAGGCTTTCTCCTCTTACTAGATAGAGAACATATACAACTTACGCTCTCTAGTAATGCTATTATTAAATGATACTACTACTGAAAAGATATTCAATCAGTAGTACCAGAAGTAGTCCAATACAATTTATGTTCATAAATCTACATATTATAAACAATAATAGATTGCATATTGCATAAAAAACAAAAATCCCTTCTTAGGAAAAATGAGGTTTATAACATCTAGATTCATTAAGTGATTACTAGAAAGGAAGATATGGGAGACAGAAAATCATTATTCTAGGGGTAGGTATTTCCTTTTCTACTACTTAAAGTAAGAATGACATTTATTTAGTAAGGGTTTATCTCTGTTCGAATTTTTATTCTAAAACTATTGTAGTAGTATAAAAATAGGCACAGACATAGGTATAATCCTCCCTACATGTCTGAACTACTGAAGTATTTAAAATTCCTAAATATTGTTAAAAATATAATAAATATCATCATATGACCAAGTTATTACTTCGTATTTCAATTAAAGGTAGAAATTTATCAACAGCAAGGCATTTTCCAATTCATTCCATCCCAAGGTGAATAAGAAATATAAGACTATACATAGTATGTCTTACATCTAAAGACCCCACCCCCCAATTTCATTTTTCTAAGACAAATTTTATTAGTTTATACCATTCTGAAATTGGTAAGGAAATAGATCAAAATAACAAGTTATTAAAATATTGTTATTGGCCGGGCGCAGTGGCTCACACCTGTAATCCTAGCCCTCTGGGAGGCCAAGGTGGGCAGATCACTCAAGGTCAGGAGTTAGAAACCAGCCTGAGCAAGAGTGAGACCCTGCCTCTACTATAAATAGAAATAAATTAATTGGACAACTAAAAACATATAGAAAAAATTAGCCGGGCATGGTGGCACATGCCTGTAGTCCCAGCTACTCGGGAGGCTGAGGCAGAAGGATTGCTTGAGCCCAGGAGTTTGAGGTTGCTGTGAGCTAGGCTGATGCCAGAGCACTCTACCCTGGACAAAGAGTGAGACTGTCTCAAAAATAAATAAATAAATAAATAAGATAAAATAAAATAAAATAAAATAAAATAAAATACTGTTATTGACATACTACAGATAATGTGAGTCATTAGGCAAAGTTTAAAATTAAGCCTGATGTAGAAAATGTTTAAAAATATGCAAAACATCAACTAAATTAAATGTTTTTGTTAAATGTAGTTATATTTCTACCAGTATAATTTGTTGAATGTTTCAAATAATTTCTCTCTATTATGCTGTATATTTTGTAATCATTCTACCTCATTATAGCAAAAGAATAAACCATATTAATTAACTATAAATATTCTAAATACCTGTATAATAACTGAGGTATCTGACCAGCATTAACATCTGTACCATTATTTGATTTCTTTGAACTCTTAAACTGGAAAACAACCCTAAGAAGAGAAAAAATAAAAATGATACCAAAGACGACATAATCCAAGATTAATCAAAGGAAATAAGGAATTTAACAATCATGTTTTCAAATCTTATGTTAATGAAAATGATTCATTCTTTAAAGAAGAAAAGAAAAGTAAAAAGGTATTACCCTGATTTTAATTCTACCTCTGAATGGCTTAATCAGTTAAATGGAGAAACTGAACTTGATCAGGACTCCCCGGTGAGTAGCTAGCTCTCCCACCCTTCCAGCCTTCCAGCTCCAGCTTTAACCAGAGCAGTAAACTTTTAACAAAAGATTTCCACTTACAAACCGTAAAAAATCTACTTGACTAGATGTGTCAAAGTGCCATCATATTCCAAGTTTGAATGAAATGCATATGAAAATCATAAAATTCAGGGTCAAAGCACACTCCTCAGTTTCAGTATATAATCTTGGAGTAAATTGAAAGGTATACATACAACAGATTTACTTTTTCTACAGCAATCTCCTTGAATATTCAGCAACATGCAATTCACCTGATAAATCAGTCTGTTCCTTTTTCGGTCAGCTTGTTACCAACTGAACTAAGCTGAAATATACTATTATATAACTTCTACTCAATTCAAATAGTTTATGCTCAAGAGTAACAAAGAATAACCTAAATTTCACTTACAAATGATAGTCCTTTCAAATACATAAATCAGAATAGAGCATAAAGAATGCTGGATTTAGAATCAACAGATTCTAGGTCCAGATTTCATTCTGCCATGTAGTAACCATGACTCTAAGCAAATCTTTTCACCTTCTTACTTCTCTAGTCCCTTAAGTATAAAATGTAGCTTTAGCTGCTTCACAAAGTTATTGTTTTATAAACTGAAGAGCACTCTATATACAAAATTTATTTTTAATCAGTAAAATTTCCCCTACATTTTCATCTCATATCACTGAAGCTTTACAACTTATAAACAGTTTTCATGTGCACTGTCAAATTTAATAGCAAGTAATTACTTTTTTTTTATGGTTCCAAACTCCTCACTATCCTTTCACCTTCCTCCATATAATTTCTAACTTGGTAATAAAGTTTTTATAAAATGTAATATCCAGAAATACATATAAATGCCATCAGACAAGAGCATAGTACAGTAGTCTTAGTATCTCCTTGGTCTGTCTAGACCTTAATTAGGCACGGGTTTACATGAATTTAATTTTCAGCAATTATATCATGCTCTAATCTTACTAAGCTTTTTATCGTACTGAAGGTCTTTCGAGCTTTCAAAACAATATTCCACTAACAAAAATGAGAGTTGCTTAAGTAAATACCTCAACGTTTCACTTACCCATCATCTGTGGTAATAGATGCTTGTCCATGAGACCCACAGTCGCTACTGGGTCCTGACACTCGGGCCCATGCTACATACCACCATCCAGCTTGCAGGAGAACTGGCTCATCAAACATCATGGCATATTTTTCTCTGAGAAAAATTAGTGAGTCATAGATAATGTCTTTGAACTTCCCTGTCAGATACATTTATTTTTAAAAATCCCTTATAAACACAAACATGAAATTAATTGTATTAATTATAAGATTCTTGTCAAACAACATTAAAAGCCCTCTCTTTGAAAAAGTCTGGACAAGAACACAGGTAAGTTATTTGTATTATGGTGATAGAATTATACTTCTTCCCCTTCTTCTTAAACTCTGTAACATGTTTATATGTTATAAAACTTTCATATTAAAAGAAGACAAAATGTTTTAAATCAATGTAAAAAATATACAAATTTTATGGGAAACAAAAATAGAAAGTTCAGTTTTAAAGTTCATTTATTCAGTTAAAGTGTTTTGAGAGGTAGCATGTTAAGGAAATAGCTCTGGAGTCAGGAGGCCTGGGTTCAAGGCCCACTTTTGTGACTTGCTAGCTGGTGACCTTGGGCAAGTTACTCTACCCTCCCTCTCTGTATCTCAGTTTTGTCATCTGAAAACTGGGATGAAAATTAATGTCTAGCTCATAGAGTTGTTCTGAGGACTGAGTTAATTCAGGTAAAGTATTTGGAGCCTGTCACACATTAACTACACAAAAAAAGCTTATTACTTTACGGGGTGAGAAAAGACACGTATAAAGAGGGCATCTGCTAAAGGATATAAGCAAGTTACAAATTTCTAGGTAACAGAGTGGAAGAAATGTGTATCAGCTGTAGCTGGGATTAAAGGAAGAATAAAGGACATTTCAGGAAGGGGGAAAAAGTCATGAAGGGAAGCGCAGAGGTATGAAAGTACAAAAGAGGGTCAGGAAATAGCAAGGTGTCCTGTTTCATTACTGTTTAACACAGCTACAGAAGAGTATAGTAGGGAGAAAGTCAAAAAAGATGCTGTGATAGATTATGGAAGTCTTTCAATGCTCCTAATGCTTCAGGAGTCTGGGCTTTGTTACTAAGCAACTGAAGAAGATCTAGATGATTCTCTATAAATGAAATCATATTCCACATTTTTGACTCATAATCACATACTCAAAATGGTAAATGGCAATGGCATCTTAAGGCTTTGCTGAAAATTTGTTAACTAATTAACTTTCCTGAAATTTCCCTTAATGTTTATTTGTATAAAAGATGAAAGACTATTGAAAAATATCTTGTGGTATTGGCTAATGCTTAAAGTGAAGAAACAGTAAACATTTTCTTTAGATTTGCTCTTTTGTTCTTAAAAGTATATATCTGGTACAAAGTCAATATCTTACTATCAGCCTTATTTCAGAAAATAGATATTTTCACTAGCAAAAGCCTACATACATCCCACAAGATTTTCTTTACACAGTTACTGTTGGGAAGTATAGTGTATTATTATCATTACAAAGCTCAGTTTATATTTTTTTCTCATGATAATATTCCCTGATTCAAATCAGGGAATCTTGATGATAGCACAATGTTGAGATAATTCTTAGGGTTACAGAGAGCAATGATAACATCTAAGTCTTCTCTTACTTAATGAACCTTCATAAATAAACATACTGGTTCTGGTAAAATCCTAAGAAGTTTCAGTAAAGATGGTCACCTCCAAAAGTGTGTTATTATCAAGCATATACTACTGGTGTGATGTCAGAGTACACAGGTGATCTGATTTATGGCCCAGTATGACTGGCCCAGTATTTGACTATTACCTGTAATGCTACAGGTAATAAATAATTCTATCAATCAATAAAACAGTAGCATACTAGGTGTTCTCTAAGAGATGCATGAAAATAAAACTGTGTAAAATATGTGAACATTTCCATTTTTATCTTAACTGTTGAAACATTCAAATTATCTTGTGAAATAAAATGATGAAGGATACTATTAGTTTTAATGCAGCATTGTTAAAAGTGATACTTTACTTAATATATAATTTAATTTCTCAAGAATGTGATATTCACAGATTATTTAAAGCTTCCTTAAGTTATATTTATTCATTTATAATAAATTATAAGTATGTAAGGATTATACTGAATAATAACCACATGATTTACCTAGCAGCACAGTCATAAGCCAACACATCAGTCTCAGCAAGCAGGTCTCCATCAGTTTCATGATCTCCTCCATCAGGACCTAACTCAAACAACTAGGAAAAGGAGAAGAACATATTTTTCCCCATCATTCAGTTATGGAAATTGCTGAATAATGTGTTTATACTTTTTTTTTTGTTCATGTCCAATATATGTTGGACTACACCGAATGTATAGAGGACCTGCTTTTTAAAACATTAAGTGAAGTATATAAATATATACATTTAAAGTAAGAAACACATATTAATACAATGTTTTATGGTCTATATTAGTCTGTTTTCCTAATAAATATATATTTATCTATTTATATCAAATAATCTAAATGGCTCTATCCAAGAAGGTTTGTCCCTGATATAAATATCTGAAGGAGGGGAGAGAACTCAACCAGAACATTTTACCTAAGAGAGTTCCTAAGTGAAGTAGAATCTTGCTTTACCACTCACTAACTGTGAGATCCTGGGATCCAGTTACCTCATTCATAAAAAGGGGTTGGATACTAACATTCCTACTTCAATAGTACTTGTGAAATTAAATAATACTTGTAGAATACATAGAAAAATACCCAGCAAAATAAGATAGAAAATATTAGCTATATATAGAGACAGGAATAACAGAAGATAAGGATCCTTAAAAATAACAGCTCAAAGTAATAATAGTTCAAATAATAGCTCAAAGTAACAAGGCTAAAAAAAGGACAGATAAAGACCATGAAAAAACATGTTTTTGCCCTCTGGATAAGGAAAAAACAAGATGTCAAGTAGGAAAAGGTTATGAAATTAAGTGAAAATAAAGAATTATGAGGAAGAAGTCTTTTTAAAAAATGGGCTAGTATGTGTTTTAAAAAACACCTATTTTTCTCTGGAGAATTAGAGCAGGTGAATTGCAAGAGAGGCAGATAAAACATTGAAATGCATTAAAATTTACTAGACAGGTCCTGTGCTAGATGTCTAAATTTTTCAATTATATGCTAATGATTTGGAAATCTGTTTTTAGTCCAGATCTTATTTTATTTTCAACAGTACTGGATCCCCTCAGGCCTCTTGATCTCACTAGTTCTAAACTGATTCACTCTCCCTCCCCCTGCCTTCCCTCTTCTGATTAATGGCACATTCATTTACCAACTCATAAAAAATCTGAAATAATCCTTTTTCCATATTTCTCTGCTATTACTATATGTATTCTATTGCTGGTACCAAAGCTTGCCAACTCAATCGTATTTCCTATTGCTGGCTAGAATACTTTAATAATGACTAGTTTTATCTCTAATAACCCAAATTCCACAAAGTTGAGGGTTTTTGCTTTTGTTTCATGATCCTTAGGACTCTTATAAAAATGAACATCTGATCAGAATACTTTCTTTATCTAGAATTATTCACTGGTTTCCCATCTCCTTCTCCTTAGCATGATATAAAGGTCCTTAATGATTTACTCTTACCCTGGCTCCCCTGCTTTGGTTCTAGGAACTAGGCATGGAGGGGTAAATAATACAAACAAAAAATGGAGGCTGCTGGGAATAAGTTAGTAGTAGGGAATAGAATTTACAGTTTTAAATAGGCTAACTAGGGAGTGAAGATCAGAATGTGATGAGGAAGTAAGCTATGCAGGTGTTGAAGTGAAAAGAGTTGTAGGTAGAAGGAATAGGAAGTGGAAAGATCCTGAAGCTTGACTGTGTTTGAAGAATAGAGAGCAGGCCAGTGTGGCTGGATTAAAGTGAAGATACGAGTATGATAAAAGGTCAGAGAGGCAATGACAGTCAGTTCTGATGGGTTCTTGTAGTCCTTGTAAGGCCTTTGGCTTTTATTCTAATATAGGAAGACACTACAGGATGCTGAAAAGTGTGACATACTCTACTGTACATTGTAAGAGAATCACTCTGCTGCATTAAGAATAGACTGAATGGGGTGAAGACAGAAGCAGGATACTGACTGGGAGGCTACTTTAATAATCCAGGTGAGAATGGCTATGGCATGGACCAACTTGGTTGGTATGAGTGGCAGTTTTTAAAAGTGGTTAGATTCTGATTTATTTTGAAAATGGAGCCAACATTTGCTGCTGAAGTGGATGTGGAGCATGAAAGAAAAAGAGAAGTCAAGGTTGACTCCAAGATTTATGGCCTGAGTAACTGGAAGAATGAAGTTAACATCATTATGAGTCAGTTAACTGACATGGGGAAGAACGTGGAGATGGTAGATTTAAAGAGATTCATCAGAAGTATGGTTTTGAACCTGTTACCTGCAAAATGCTTATTAGACATTCAACTGGAGACATAGAGTGTATATGACTTTAAAAGTCAGGAGAGGCCTATAGTTACAGAAGTCATCAGAGAAAATACATTTAAAGCCAAGACGGTGGATCACTATGGGGTTGAGTATACTTTAAACAGATGTCCAAAAATGAGTTCTGGACTGTCTGACATTCAGAGGTCAGGAAGATGGAGGAGCAACAAGCAGACTGAGAACAGTCAGCTGGACAGAAGGAAAATGAAGTGCGGTATCCTGGGAGCCAAACGAAGAAAGTATCTCAAAGGAGCTCAACTGGATTAAATTCAGCTGACTGGTTAAAGAAGAAGAGAACTAAGACTTGACCACTAGATCTAGAAATAAAAAAGTCACCAGTGTCCTTGACAAGAGAAATTTCAGTGGTTGGGGCAAAAACTTGATTGGAATAGGTTCAAGAAGGGATGGGAAGAGACAGCATGGAAACAGGAAGTATATAAAGCTAAGAAAATGTACAGAGACCAGCTAGGTGGCCAGTCCAAGACAACTAGCTTTGTTTAGGATAATGAGAGAAGAATCACTTTTAGGGTGAGGAAGGAGATGAGGGAGGACCTATCAAGAAAAATGTCTAGGTTTCTAGCTTATGTAACATGCATATGGTGAGTAGTACTATTTATGAGAAAGGGATCACTGGAAGAGAGCCAGGTCTTGGGGTAAGAGGATGAATTCAGTTGAGATATTAATATAATGACTGACAACTGGCAGGCCTTTAAAACATTTACGTGGAAATGCGTCCAAGAATTCTGAGCTGGAGATATAAATTTGGACACCATGAAATACTGATAGCTGCTAAAACTTTAGGCTCAGAAGAGAATGTCCATGAAAAAATATAGAGTGAAGAAAGAGGGCCGAGGGCTGGGTCCAGAGGAACTCCAACATTCAGTGGCCAGGTGGAAGAGTTTGAACCTACAGAGACAGAAGAAACAACTAGAGGTGTGAAAACAAAACAAAACAAAAAACAAAGAAGCTAAAAAGAATGTATACCTTAGAGAGGTAAATGGAGGAAAAGCTTGAAAAAGAAAAATAGGGCCAATATAAAATCAACATATATGGAAGGCCTCTATAATTCTATACCAAAACTCTTGAAGATAAGGTCTACTATGTTCATATTATTTTTCTAAAAAGCAAAAAACAAAAAAAAACCTCTCAGGGCCAGAAAAAAATATATCCTCCTGATGAGCTTATTTATTAGAGAGACTGTCAACTAGAACTATGTAACACACTGAGTTTGCTTCCCTATCTTGAGGATGAATCAAGACATCCTACAATAACCATTTCATTGCACTGAAACGAGCCAAAGACTAAAAACCACTGTTTTTCTTATTATCAACATAAATGTGCTACCGGTGTTCTTAGTCATTATTCTATCCCCCATGCCATATTAACTATAGGAGCTTTCAATTTTTGCTTTATTCATTTCTATATTATCTGTATTTTTTAGCATACACATTCTAATTATAACCAGAAATAAGGAAGTATTTCTTAAAAGTTGTCAGTTCTCGTTGGGCTTCCATGGGTGGTTTCCTCAGAAAACATCATTATAAGGGAGTTTTAACATATTAATATCATTTTTAGATACTACTGAAAGAACTAAGAAAATACCTCCTGAACAGACTACATCTAACTTAGAATTTTTTGTGAAGCCTGCTGTTGAAATTTAGGTACAAACTATAGTTTTCTCTTTCACTTTAAGAGCAAAATCAGATAATTTGAGAAGCAGAACATTCAAGCTGTTAGCGAATTTTCAAAGAATGAAGATCTACTCTGCTTGGGATAACTGCTGGCCCTTTTGGAGACAAATAGATATGGTAAACATATGACAACTATTTTTAGCTCACCTTCGAGATGGACTCCATCTCCTAACACCATTTCTCACTTCATCCGTGGTCCCCACTCCTGGGGTAATGATGTCTATTTAAATAGTATTTGGCACTAAAAATGCTAAAAAATTTTTACCTATATCAAAATTTCCCTAAATAATTGTGCCTCCTGTCATTAAAATGACTATAAGAAAGTAGCTACATAATGTGTTCGTATCTCTAGACCACTAGGAAGTACAGCAGCACAAACGACTGAGATACAGCCTTTTTAAGTCTTAAATTATTGAAAAATTATTTTCTTTTTACTTCCTCCATTCTCACTGACATTTGATTTTTTGAGTTACTGATTTAGTATTATTATATTAGATTTTAGTAACATTTTCTCTATCCCTTTTTAAAAGGATGCATCAACAATAACAAAAATAAATCAAGTTAAATAGAAAAAAAGCAGCAGCAAATAATAAAACAATAAACTAAGTAAAAACCAACGTCTTTAAATAAAAAAGGGCAACAGTGTCAATGAAATTTACCTTAATTTTAGCAGTATATTCTCCTCTACCTCCAAACAGACCAAGACCACCAAGTAAAATGTCAGTGTCCGCACTAAAACGTATAGCTTCTACTGAATGGGCAGAGTAACCCCAGCCCCCTCCATGACCTAAAAGATATAAATAATAGCCTCTGTTTAAAAATATCCACATATATATTTCAGTTATAAAATAATATTTCCTAAACTGAAGTATACATACTTTCAAACCTGTTTACTATACTATAATCTTCTTTGGAATAAACCTTCATTACTGCTTGAGTCTCCTCCTCTGTACTTGCAACACCCATTTTTAAGTCCTGCATAGTTGCCAAGGTATCAAGACAACCTGAAACAACAAACAAACAAATTAAAACTTCCTATAGCACTCATGATATTAAATATTATAGGGGATAAATTAAAATAAGCAAAATAAACTCTGAATGTGCTCAACAAATTTATTCTAAGCTTTAGATATCTTTTCATGGAAGAGTACTTAACAACCAGTAAAAGTTTCCTTTACCTGGGTAATTATTATATTTAAATATATGCTTTATGACAATGTTTTGCACAAAACTGAATCTCTGAAAAGTTGGAATCATGTAACCGTTGAGTCCTTACAAGGTTCTTCCTTTTATGAAACTCTCGAAATTATTTAATTTGATTCTTTAATTATTCTTTGAGGAAGACACATTAGTCTGAAATAACCTTAATCGATGGTCATTTTGGATGCTTACAATGGTTATCAAATAAAATTTGAGAAAAAAGAAACAAGACATTTTATTTATGACCTAGTAATTATACTTAGGAATATGATTTCACATTTGCAAATGTTAGATAAACATATATAAATTTTTTAATGATCATTTTTAAAAACAATAAAATAGTTACGTGTATTGATATAAAATTTCTAGCAATGGAATAAATACATTGCAAAAGTGATATCTCAAAGTAATTAAATAGGAATGAAGTCAATGTGCTATGGAAAACTGTGTTACGTAACAAGAGACAGAAGTAGTATATAAAATTCATATAATATTTTAAAGAATTTATTTTAAAATAATGTGCATAAATTAAATATTGTGATTATACATTTGAATATTTGATCTATATCTCTAAAAGTTTATTTATTCAAGTTAAGCAAAACCATTATTTTTAAGGGTCTACTATTGGGAAAATTATATTCAAGACTGCTTTATATTTGGGCATACATAAATCTTTCATGGTGTTGGCACAGGTCTTATGTATTGCTTTCTGTAGGAATAAACTTCTTAGAGGATTTATTTTGCATCTTGCATATTATTATCATCATTGTTTAACAGACATGACAGAATAACATACAAATTGAAATACTCTAAAAAAAAAACCCTAACCCTCAGCACAGTACAGATTAATGTAAATTAACTGTACAACAAACAGCAACCCTACCTAGAATGTGCAAAGCTGCATGAGATCTGGTGGTGAGAGCCCTCGATCCTGTTGGGAGGGCAAGTTCAGGACTTAGAATACTACATCTGGACTGCATATCTGCTGCAGAGGGAAGTCTGGCATCAGCAACCACTGCATTGTAACACCACAGTTCTCTAGTATTTGGTCGAAACCTTTCAAGAAAAAGAATAATTATAGCACCTCAACATGTAGTTTTGTTTAAAAAAAGTCCTAAAATATAACTGATACAAAAAGAATAAATAATATAGTAAGTTTAAAGAAAATAAGATGTAGGTCATTAATTTCCATATCTAAGTTAAACATATTAATAATTTATATCACAAGTGAAATAATTTGAAAATAGTAAAATAGATTATAATACTTCATTAATAATACAGCAACTAACTGTACACTTAAAAATTTGATGTGTACATGTAGATATGAAAATTTATACAACAAAAACCCCATTGAAAAGTTTAAGGACAAAGGACAAGTTGAAAGAAAATATGTGAAGCATACATATAACACAAAACTACAACATCCATGATGTACAGAGCTAGAGACAATCTAACAGCAAAAAATTGGGCAAAAGACACGGAATGCTATTCTCAGAAAGGAAACACCAATAGAATGGATGTAGATGTTCAACCTTATTAATGAACAGGAAAGCACCAAAAAAGCTATAAAGAACCCACAATGTCCGCTTGTTATTATTCCATTTCTCTTATCTCTTTCATAACATAAGCCTCAAAAACCTGTCTCCACTTCCTATTCTATTTTAGGGGTTAGAGGGCGGGGGAGATGGGTAGCTACTGTTTAATGAATATAGAGTCTTGGTTTTACAAGAAAGTTCTGGAGATCTACTGTATAATAACATAAATATATTTCACACTACTGATTGTACACTTTAAAGTGATTAAGATGGTAAATTTTATGTTGTATTTTTTCAATCACAATTAAAAATTCTTAAAATTATTTTTAAAAAGCACTTAAGATAGTACTTGGCACAAATCAATTCTATGCTAGTAGCTTCTACAATTAGTAGCATTAATATTATCGTGTTATTGTTTTCAAGAAGTCCTAGTTAATCTAATTGTTGTTTCTTTGCAGGTGATCATTCTTTTTTCTCTGGTTGCTTTAAGATTTTCTCTTGGTCCGTAGTATTCTACAGTTTCACTACAATGTCTCTTGACTGTAGATAATGGAAATATTTTAACACATAGTTTCTATTATCTGTGGATTCAAATTTTTTTAATTTTGGAAAATTCTGAGGCATTATATTTTCAAATATTGCTTGTCCTCTATTATCTCTAATCTTTCCTTTTGGAATGCTTAATCTATAATATTTCCTTCTTGAATGTCTGTTAGATTTTTTTCATATTCTTCAAATTTCCTAACTTTCATATTTTTTATATTTTTGTCTCTCTGTGGCATTCTGGGTAATATTCCTGATGTGTCTTCTGGTTTATTAATGCTCTTACCTGTTCAAATTCCTGATCTATCCATTTGTTTAAAGAACAATTCTTCCTTTATAAAAGTCTCCTTCGTTGTTTTTCAAATACGTCTCGTCATTTTAAGTCTCATTTTGAGTCTTTTGTTTGCCCATTTTTGTGATTTCTTTTATTTTTAAACAGTTCATATATAATTTATATTCTGTCTCTGACAATTCCAACATATGAAATTGATCTTGTTGCTGAAATTCTATTGAATTACACTAACAGTGATGTTTCTTACATGTTAAGCAATCTTATACTTCAAACTCTTGTTTGATTAAATCTTACTTCTTTAAAAACCTGTGGGCCTAAATGGAGGGGGGGCTTTTCTCTAATGATGATCTACTCTTGCCTTTTGCTGGCGACAAAGGGGATTACTTATCTGGTCCCACTTTACCATCATTCCAGAGCCAGAGGCCTAATCTGAGAGTTTCAGGATCAGTTTCTATTTTCCTCACCTGGCAGCTGGCACAATGCTTATTTTCCAAATTGCAGGGCTGATAACAGAATCTGCCCTCAGCACAATCCAGTGTTTCAATATGCTGCTCAAGGGTCAACTCATGTAGATGTGATTTCTGTTTTTATGCTGGCTTTCTTTTCTTGAGGCGGAGGGGAGGTTTAGGGGACAGTGATGGTAATATTAGTGATTTCTTGGTTGAGTGCCAAGCACTGAATAAAATATAAAGTTTGTTTTTCTAAGTAGAGGGTCTTTCCAAGTATCTAGTTAACCAAATTGCCAAAAGTGGAAATCCCCATTCGCTCTTCAAATCATACCCACCTAGTCTGCACGTAACACTTCAACGAATTATTCTTCTTAAAGTTGGAAATAACTTTAAGTAGCCAAATCCAATGGAATATCTTGTTATTAGCTTAGCCGACCCCTCAGCAGTGTTCAACACCACTGAACAACTCCTCCTCTTGACTCACTCTCCCTCCCCTTGCTATAACAGAATGCCCTCCTGGCTTTCCCTTGAAGTTCGCAGGCTGCTCCTTGTCTGTCTCCTAACTAGTTCTTCTTCCCTACTGGACTTCTATTATAAATTTTGAAAGTTCCCAGGGCTTGGTCCAAGACTCTCTTCTCAATCTACATTCTCTACTTAGGTGATTTCATTCAATACCATAGCTTTAGTAACATCTATAAATGAAAAACTCTCATATTTATATCCCCAATCTAGACAAATCCTTTGAGCCTGAGGTCCATCTAATTGCCTACTGAACGTTCTCACTTAGATCCCAAACTTAGCGTGTCAGAAACAGAAGTCTTAACAAAAATTTCTCTCCCTGCCTTTCTTGGCTCAGTTAATGTCACCAAAGCCTACTCAAACATCAAAGTCAGAACCTTAGGAATCATCCCTGACTACTTCCTTTCTTTATCCTCACAATACAAGCAAGTCCTGTTGGTTCTACTCCAAAATAGAGATTGCCAACCACTTCTCTCCATCTTCCCCACTACAAACCTAGTTCAAGCCATCATCTTTCCCTTATACTACTGCATTACCTTCTACCTTGCCTCTTTCCAATCCATTCTCCACACCAAGTATAATCTCTTCATGTCACTTCTCAACTCAAATTCCTAAAATGCCTTCCTATTTTAAAGAAAATTTAAATTCCTTAATCTAGCCTACAAAATCCTATATGTCCTGGCCCTGCCTACCCATCTGATTTTATTTTATGAGCCTCACTAGGCTTTGGCCACAGTGGCTTTCTTCAAATTCCTAAAATATTGCCAAGCTCTTGCTTGCATCAGAGCATTTGGGCTTACTAAAGTTTTACTGCCCAGAAAACTTTTTCTGACTCTTCAAATGCCTGGTTCTTTCTTATACTTCAAGATCTTAATTTATATTGTCTCCACTGTGTGGAAGAGAGGCCTCTGCTGTTATTCTCAATCACAGCGTCCTCATTTTCCTTAATGGTGCTGAGCAAGATCTATAAAGTATATTATTTATTCACCTTCATATAGTCTCTACCCACTAAAAGATTTATTTCCATAAGAGCACAGGCATTGTCTTACTCACTTTATATCATTCTTTATTTACCATATAGTATATACTTATAATAATTATTGAATATACTTATATATATTTATTGAATAAAATTAAAATATGAAAAATGGAAAAATAATACTATTTACATGTGCTAATAGTATGGGGAAATATGAATTCTCAAATACAGTTAGTGAGAAAGTATTGAAGGACACTTAGCAGTATACATCCACATTCTATGAGCCTATCTTTTAACTCAGCAATTCCACTTCTTAAAAGCTAGAAGTGGAATGTAGAAATATTCTCACATGTGTACAAAACTCTGTGTGTAGATATCGTGTGTGTTCACTGTAGCATTACAGGTAATACCATAATATTAAACAACAATCTAAAATGGTCACTCATGACCAGTTTAATTTATTTAGTATATCCAAACTATAGAATTCTATGCAGTTTTAATAATGAAGCAGTTCTTTAAATACTGAGTAGAAAGGTCCCCAAACAATTGTTGAGAAAAATCTAATTTTTAGAATAAGTACATTTTTATTTATATAAAAAGCAAAATACAAGCATTTTAAAAGGTGTCAAACAATATAAACCAAACTTAATACTTGTGATCCATAGAGAAGGTTAGTGGGATTTGGCATGGGGGAAGAAAAAGATCTGAAGAATGACCATGCTTTCCCCTATATGTACTTTTACTTTGCTTTTTAAAAAAATAACAGAAATTGATGTATTATTTGTATAAATTTTTAAGTGGGAAATAAAATCACTATTCTTAACATTTATCTGCTCTTTACAGATAGTGAATTTCTAATTATTCAAGAGAAGTTAGCTTCTAAAGAATTCAAAAGGAAGATGATGTAGGCCAAAAGGAAAGTCAAAGTTAGCTAATACTGGATCTGCAATGCCTATGATAGCTGTAAAATGCTCAAGTAACCTACTGAAAACACAAAAGGACACAAAGCAGCCAGAAGTCAGAGTAAGAGAAAGAAACTCTTATCCTGATTTAAAGAAAAATAAATCAGTTGTTTTACTGAAACATCTTTTAATCTCTATTTTGAAACAATGGAGAAAATGTCAAGGTGCTGAAAACTAAGGGCATTTAACACCTTTCGTACTACATAGAAATCTCTAAGACATACGCCAGGGACCGCACATTTTTTGGCAAACTGCACGTTATTTAAATCATCATAACTACAGTGAAAAACAAGAAAACTCGTGAGCGGTCCTTAACAGATGATGCGCGAAACAGGCGAAAACTCGTGAGCAGTCCTTAAGGTGTTAAGGCCATCTCAAATGGGTGGTCCCACTGCCACCACCATAGGTGAAAAAGATAAGATTCCGTTAGTGGACATCATACTTCAGAGTTTAAGACCCCAGGGAAATGGCTCTAGTTCAACTAAGTCTGTACTGTTAGAACTTAGTTATACTTTTATTGCTAACTTAATGAACACATCCAGGAACAAATTCCATACAGCCAATTTTTATTTTTGTTTTGTTAATGCAAATTTACTTCATTTAAAAATAAACATATAAGAACTACCAAAAAACATCAATTTACACCTAAGTCCAAACCAGGGCTTGCTCTTTGGTAACTAAGTTTCTTATACATTGACTTGTAAACAGTAAATAAGTGCAGACAATTCTATCTTTACACCTACTCTCCTCTCTACCCTCTCCATTCTATCGTACTGTAATGACTCTAACCTTGGTTCTTAGTACCTAATGTCTTCATAAGAATGACTATAAAAGACCACTCATATGTAGTCTCTCGTTATTTAATGTAACCTCTACAATGCTGCCAGGGAGATCTAAAAGCACTATTCAGCCCAATGTTGGCCTCTAGGTCTCCTCACAAAACGCCCAAATAAGAGTAAGCTGGTCAGCAAGTTGGGAAGCACTTTCTTCACTATGAATGCAGGCCTCATTGTCAACCTCTGTTTTGGAACAAGGAAGAAAATGATCAAGGAGCTGGCAAGGCATTTGAGATCATCTGTCCCCAAGACTGGACTGGTTAATGGAAATGGGCATTCAAAGCAGGAATGGGCATTAGAAAGAAGACGGAGAAAAGGTCTCCTCCCTCTCCTCACTCATGACACTTCAACCTTTCAACTTACCAGAATTCCTGCCTACAAAGGTTGGACACAAGAGGAAAGAAAAAAGTGCTCAGTCCTGGAATGAGCCACTCTGGTAATGGCAGGCTACACCTCCTATTAGTATCCAAAGCTAGAAACACTGAGAAGGATAACTTTTTTCTTTATTCATTTGTATATAAAGCACCACAATACATTTTAAACAAATACAATATAATTTCTTTTTTCAGTCTCTTGTGTTTAGCCCTATGCATTTTTCTACCAATATGGGTATTTTGTTATGGACTTTCCTAAAGGGCAGGCTTAATTACCTTCTTTATTCTGTACTGTTTTGGGTATTATTTCTTCTATATAGATGGTAATAATTAGATATTTATGGTAACAAGAAATAGAATGAATTCTATACAATATAAACAGGATTGCTAACAAACTAAAATAATTAACAATAGAACTCTTGAAAGTAAAACTAACAATTATAACAATAGTAGCAAACAGTTCTATAGCACCTATTACGTGGCTCTATTATTATTATCCTCATTTTATAAACGAGAAAACTGAGGCAAACAGAGTCAAAGTGACTTCTTCAAGGTGACTGAGAAAGCAAATTGTGGAGCTAGGATAAACCTAGGCAGTATGGCTTAAAACACATACTCTTAACCACTATGCTATACTATAAAGGCCCCTGTAAATCACTACAATAGAAATGTAGTTATTAGTTAAACAGGAGGGTTCTCATGTGCAAAAAGTCTGCTTGTACATGAATTTTATATTATCACAGGAGTATAATTTGATCAAATTATTTACTACTCTATTTTACAAATGGAGAAGCTTACCTCCAAATTACATCATACACAGGATCAAGACACACACCAAATCCTTGCAGATCCTCTTGTTCTGAGTCATTAAAGGTTTTACAACTCCCATCCACTTTATTTATCAGAAGACATTTAAATGGAGGAGGTTCTGATAAAGACGCAGGTACCAAGCCTTGGGGGAAAAAATACTTATGTGTAATTTTAGTATGCATTACCCTTTTACTTTCCCCTCAACCCATAAAGTATTATTATCTCCATTTCCCAGATAAAGAAGCTGAGACATAAAGATGTTAAGTAACTAAAAAATCTTTAAGTGGGAGAATTAGGACTAAAACTTCAGGGTATCTAAATCTACAACACATGCTCCTAATCTCTATGCTATACCACTCTACATAATAACCATTCATGGTAACATGGACACAAAGTATGGATTAATAACTTGGTCTTAATGAAACTTCAAAGTTTGATTTATTTAACCTTTAATAAAGATTAATTTCTATCATTTATTTAACAATAAACAATAGAGAAAATCCTCACTCCAATATAGGTTTTATCCTACTACCATTTAGCTCATATTTCCACCACTGTCTAGCTTAATAAATACTCTGGTTTCTAGATCTCTCAATTATTCCATTCTTCCAGCACACACACATATAAACACAGACACCTACAGGCTTCATTTAAATTTCTTCCAACAGAAAGAAAACAAAAACCTACGAGACTATATATCATTATAGGGATGAATCATTTACTATTAATCAATAATCAATAATTTGTTTATTTTTGGTATTACCTATTATATGTTTACTGGCAAAAATTTCTGATGTAGCAAGTACATGAGAATTAATAAGTGCTTCATCAATTCGTAAGAAAGTCTGGTCCCCACTTGCACCTATCCAAGTAGCTTTTCTTCCATATTTTGATCCAATGTTAGGCATGGGAGCTGGCTTTGCATTCCAATATGGCACATCCAAAATTGGTCTGCCCAGTTGTCCCTTCTAAAAGATTAAATACATCATATTAACAATATTGCTGTATAAACAATCGATAATATTTATAAAGTTAAGGAGACAGGTGATAAAAACAGTTCTATGAGATCTTATTCTTCATCAATTGTTTGTTTTTTTAAATAAATAAAATACATGTGAAACTTGGACCAAATATTTATAAAGTAATAATTTCTATTATTCCTGGGAAGTCTCTCCCCAAAAAAGCACAAAATGCATTATTTTTTTTAAAAATTAAAATATTTTCTACACAAGAAATCTCCCTGAAATATTAAATACTTTGTCTTCACCTACATTTAAATAAAAAGTATGATAAATATATATTTAAAAATTAGTATTACATATTGTTCTTTTAAAAAATCACTTTGACATTTTAAGTTGACAGTACAAAAGAAAGTCACTATTGAACTCTTATAATCTGAAAATATTTGGATGCAAGACCAAATTAATAAACACCAAAACTGTAAATACAATTAGCAAATACATAACATAGTTTTTACATGATGTGTAAGTTATTTCATTTTACATTTTAAAATAAATAGCACAATCAATGATATGGTAATGTTTTAAGTAAATAATGGTTAACCACTTAAAAAAAGTAAGGCTGTCTGCCTGGCATAGTGGTTTATGACTATAATCCCAGCACCTTGGGAGGCTGAGGAAGGAGGATCACCTGAAGATAGGAGTTTGAGACCAGCCTAGGCAACATAGCAAGACCCCAGTCTCTATAAAAAATAAAAAGAAAAAAAGTATGGCTGTCTATAGGTACCTGGTTAGGTAAGAGTTTAATTTAAATAATAATAGTAAGTTTCTCACTACTAAGTCAGTAGCTAAAAAAGAATAAAAGAACGTTAATGTTGAATTGGTAGATATTTATCCACACCTGGGCTCAGGAGCTTTCTCTCCTCATAGCATTCTGGAACAAGAGAGCCTGGGGCACTGCAAACACTCTGGTCAAGTTCTCATCCAACTACCACATTTCTACTGAATTCTCTATTATTTAAAACATTACAGCAAGAAAACAGCTGCAGACTGATTGCAGAAGCAACTGAGCTTCAATACTTGGGCACAACAAAGAAAAAGTGGGAAGCACTTGATCAGAGAACTAGCTAAAACATTCAATGTTTATTCTCACCCTCTTTCAGTGTCTATCCTTATTTTTTGGCAAAGAAAAAAAAAAGAGAGCATACAAATGTGAACAGTAATCAAAGAACATTATATTCAGGACTATATTCTGCTTTTGTAGAAAACAGAAATTACATTTTTCATGACTTCTGAAAAATATATGTATTCCCTTACTACCAAGCAACTAATGTGAAGAAAAGCACACCTCTAACAATATGATATATAGATCCAAAAATGTGATAGATACCTCAACAGTCCCACAGGACTCATAATGTGGTCATAAATAAGCCACACAAATTCATAAAAGTTCACAACTAGAACTTATTGTTTGATTTCAAATCTTGCCACTCAGAATTCCCTCAAAAGACACAAAACCAACATGCAGAGCAAATAAATCTACACATGACTCAAACCTTCAGCAGTACTACCAGACAGCAGATATCATAATCTTTAAATTTCCTGTAACCAGAAGAAGAAACCAAATTCCAAAAGTTCTCTCCACTGTAAACCTGAGGGTGTGTAGAGTACGAAAGGTGAGATTCTTAAGAAGGAGAACAGAGGATTAGTTTTGCAGGATGTGGAAACAACCCAAGTGCCCATCAATACATGAGTGGATTAATAAAATGTGGTATATGTATACCATGGAGTTCTACTCAGCCACAAAAAACAATGGTGATCTAGCACCTCTTGTATTATCTTGGATAGAGCTGGTGTCCATTCTACTAAGCAAAGTATCACAAGAATGGAAAAACAAGCACCACATGCACTCACCATCAAAATGGCATTAACTGATCAACACTTATGTGCACATATAGTAGTAACATTCATCAGGTGTCAGGCAGGTGGCGGGAGGAGGAGATGGGTATATTCACACCTAATGGGTGCAGTGCACACCATCTGGGGGATGCACATGTTTGAAGCTCTGACTCAGGTAGGGAAAAGGCAACATATGTAACCTAAACATTTGTATTCCCATAATATGCTGAAATAAAAAAATAAAAACAAGAAGAACAGAGGAGTGTGGAGGACTTAGAAAAACCAAAGGCAAAAGCATCCACCAAAAGAGAAAGTCCAACATCTAATCTGAAATACTAAATATGGTTCAGGACGTGAAGGTTCACAGCACCAATTACAGAAAAGGGGCTTGAAAGTAAGCAGGGCCATTTCTCACCCATCAGACTGGCACAAATGAAAAGATATGACAACACATTCTTTTGGCAATTCTGTGGAGAAACAAGCAGTGTTGTACATTGCTGGTATGAATGCAAAAAACAGGAGAATTGATAAAATTTCACAAAACTACACAGGCATTATACTTCAACTCAGCAATCTTACTTTTAGGAATTTATCTCAAAGATATACTTCTAGCAATATTCATTATTATCATTGCTAAATATTGGAAAGTATTTAAACATCCAAGCATAAGAAACTGAATGAATAAACTACAGTATATACACATAATGGAGTATTAGGCAGAGGTAAAAAAAGAAAGAAGGGCTCTATGGACTAATATGGACTGATTTTTAGGAAATAAAGTGAAAAGAGCAAAGTACAAAAGAGCATATATAGAATATTACCTTATGAAAAACAAAGAAGGGAAAATAACTATGTATGTGTGTGTATACATACACACGGTCATGTGTCACTTAACAATGGAGATACATTCCGAGAAAAGCATTGTTAGGCAATTCCATCACTGTGTCACATCAGAGTGTACTTACAGAAACCTAAATGGGATAGCCTAGTATACCCTAGGCTATATAGTATGGCCTATTGCTCCTAGGCTACAAACTTGTGACAGCATGTTATTGTACTGAATACTGCGGGCAAGTGTAACACAATAGTAAGTATTTGTGCATCTAAACACATATAAACATAGAAAAGGCACAGTAAAAATACTTATCATAATCTTGTGAGACCACTGTCATATATGCAGTCTGTCACTAACCAAAACTTTGTTATATGGCACATGACTGTACATGTATACATACACAAACACTATATATAAAATAGTGTGTGTGTGTTTATTTATTCATTTTCACAAGAAGGATAAACTGGAAAACAATGATACTCATTATCTACAAGTGTGGAGTGAAAGGGGTAGGGAAGCAGGGATGCCAGGGATAGAGGAGGAAGTGACGCCTGTCTCAGTATACAATTTTTGTACAACTTAACTTTTGGAAACATGTTAATCTTTCATACATTCAAAATATAAAATAAAATTTAATCAAAATGTATGTGGAAGGAACTCTTAAACTAAACTAAAAATAAACTGAAACAAGTGAACCCAACTTTGTTCCAAAGGAATCACTGAAAATGGGTGAGAGAAAGAATCTAGGTCACTTGTGTACACAGTGCTTGACTATATACCTCAGTCTTGGGGTAAGGAGGGGAACAAGAGCAAGAGTGACAAAGAAATCTAGGACTCCTTTTAGTGAGTTTTGGTTTTTTGAGCTGGTATGGACAAAGCAAATGTAAAACTAATTTAGACATATTTTAGGAATGGGTGAAAAATAAATGCATTGATATTGTTGGGACTAAGGATTCTTAGTGTGGAAAAAGGGATATATATATGGAACAGGACAAGGTAAGAAAGAACCCTATGGGAATGGACTGAAATTGGAGGTAACAGTGAGGGTTTATGATTTCTAAAATACATATATGTATATGTTTATGCACATATATGTATACTGGGCATGCAAAGACATCCCACAGTAATGAACACATCTAGGGCCCCACTGGTATCTACTACTATTCCCCTCCGAAAAGAAACAGGGTTCTTGAAGAAATGGTTGATTCTAGGACTGATACAGGGCCTAAACAAGATAAACCTTGAACAACTTATTATGCCAGGAAGAAAGTAAGTGCTCAAAAAAATGAAGGGCATGTCACAAGAACATAGGAACCAGCTTGAATGGACTCCTACTGCCCAAATCTGAGGTAATCTAATCAGTCAAATAATTAAAGACAATAATGAAGAAAATATAAATATCTGAGTCTATACTAATAATAAGTAGATCGACAAGAAAGGAGGGCTCTTGCTTCCAGGAAATTGCAAAGTGCTTACTGGTAATTGTGGAGATGGTGCTGGAGTTGGAAAATCATTCTGCAAACATTATAGTAAAAACTGCTTCAGGCAAAAGCGATTAATGGATGCTAAATCTAGAGGGAAATTTTGATGAGAAACAGATATCTTGAAAGTATCAACCCACAGCTTGCTTATTAGTTGCAAAAAAGAAAACAGTAGAGGAATCAGACAACATTTGACCTAGTGATGAAAATTTACATCACCAATGAGTAACAGATGGACATTCTGTGCCACCACATGTGATGTGCCGCGACAAAACACAACATCACTTACAGAGTATTTTGGCCTGGATGCAAATCTAAATCTGAATCTAAACATGAGGATATATCAGAGAATGAAAATGAGGAACATTTAACTAAAAGAAAAGTACCATTTTCTTCAAAAATGTCAATGTCATAATAGACAATAAAAAGCTGTGGAAATGTGAGAAATTAAAGGAGACTAAAGGCACATTACAAGCAAATGCAATGCCTGATTCCAGATTGGAGGAGAAAAATACCAAAAAATAATTATTGGGTCAATTTACAAAATGCAAACTAAAGTATTTAGGAATAAAGGGCCATAATATATGCAAGTTATTCTTAAAGGATTCAGGGGGGAAATGTTTTATATACACACACGCATATGTGCATAAACACACATGTGAAAGGATTTGGGGGAAAAATGTCTTACATACACACATATAGATGTATACACACACAATGTGTATAAAAGACAGCATATATGTGTGCAAATAATAAAGCAAATACTAGCTCAAAATGTTAACAATAGGTGAATATGGTTAAAGAGTACATGGGCATTCTATGCACTATTATTTTTTCAACCTTGCTGTAAGTTTGAAATCATTTCCAAATGAAAGATTGTTTTACAGTTCACATTTACATTTTTTAAAAATCAAAAGTTGTAAATTACATCCAAGAGACTTAGGTTCTAGAGTTCTGATTCATTACCCATGTCACAGATGGTACAAATTTATTATCAAGTCTCACAAAGATTTTCCTTGATACCTACTATGCCCAAATTATACAAATTCTTAGAGCATTTTCACTCTTTTCAGGTTTTGGCAGGGGGTGGGAGGTTAGCAAGTACACAAAGATAGGCAACAGACATAGAGAGCGGGAAAGGAAAAACGAAAGTACAATTTTAAACAAATCTAATAATAAAAAAATTAGGCTTTTAAAAAGTTCTAAAATAGAGTTCTATATCTTTAAAAAATGAATCTTTATAAGATAGATGAAAATTAATCTTTCAAATAACAGAATTAGCTCTACTGAATGATTAAAGGGCTTTGATCGGGAATAAACATGTCCAATTCTAACACAGTTGTTAAATTCAATAAATTCTAATACTGAGCTAGAGAAGAAAATTATTTCAAAGAATATCATTTAGGTTTTATGCATATTGGAGGTGGAGGCAGGAAATATGCAAGGATTATAATACAAGAATTCACAGGAACCAGAAAAAAACAGCTAATGCAGACAAAATATAAGGCAATGGTATTATGCAATATTATTGTTTCAAAAATTCCTTACAGAAAAACTTCCAAATGTGAAGACCTGTCCATCCATTAAAAGTACTGCCGTATGGTTGCTGCCTGCAGTGACTTGTGTACTAGGGCCTGGCAATGCTTGAACAAGAGTGGGACATCCCCTGGGTTAAAAAAAAAAAAAAATTAAGTCAATTTCTTAAAGACTCAACTGAAATAAAAAACAATATGTAAACAATGCAATAAAGATAAGGAACATAAAAGATAAAAGACACTAATAAGAATATTCAGTAAATACTTATTTAGGTGCTTGGTAAACAAAGATGAAAAAGACATAGTCACTGGCTTTAAGGAGATCATTGAATACATTTTCTAAATTTAATATGCTAATGATGAACATATAAGTTTTAATTTTTCTGAAAGACTGGTGCTACCTTTATTAAAAAAAAATCTGTTACTTTGTATACTGAATGGCATGTTCAAAATCTCTAGAAGTATTTGTTGGATGAAATAAAGATCATGTAATGCCCCAATAAGAATTCAATCCAGGAACCAGATGAAATAACTAATTTTATGGCCCTCTTTTTTAACTTTTATCACTGAGCTATAATTTTCTACCTTAAAATCATACTCAATGAGTCAGAATATAGTATCATGAGAGGCGTTACAGCAGCAGCTATGACATCAGCCTCTAGAGCCAGACTGTCTGAGTGTAAATCCTGGCTCCCTCACTTACTAGCAATGTAACCGTGACTTTGAACAAGTTTTTTATTCTTTTTGTATTTCCGTTTTCTCTTCTATAACATGGAAAAATAATAACAAGCAGTATCTACCTCCTAGGGTTCCTGTGAACAATAAAGAAGTTCATGTATGTCAAGTGCTTGGATCAGTGTCTAGCACACCATTAACAATAAATGGTAATTATTATGATAAATGACATCCTACTATCCTTTCCTTTTATTAGACATTTTTAGTAACAATTATGTGTAATTAGAATAATAACCATTATAGAATTAGTCTACACATACAAGAGAGCTCTTTTGAGATAATATAATTATAATACTTTAAATTTTTAAAAAATTACATAAAATATATTTTTAATGATTATTGAGACTGCAATGAAAAATGAATTGGAAAGGGGCAAGATTAGCAGCTGAAAACGTAGTTAAGAAAATTTCACAATAGTTTGGGTAAGTCATGATGAAGGCCTAGAATTAGGAGCAGTGCGAAGTGAAAGGGATGGTGAATTTGACAGCTACATGAGGAACAGAACTGATTTAGACTTGACAGATACTCAATACGGGGCAAAGAAGATCTTTTGCATAATCAACACGGTAGATGGCGGTAATATTCACTTAAGCTGTAAGAATAAATGAGATCTAGGGAGACTATTCAAGAGAGAAAAGAGAAAATCCTAGTTTTCCTTCAGAGTCTCTTCTAACGCTTTAAATATGGACAGGTGAAGAAGAGCTCACAGACATCGTAGGACACACCAGAGAGGAAAAAGGAATGCTGGGAAACTGTGGTGCAAGCAAAGTCATTGAAAGAGAGGATGTCAAGAGTGGGAAATAAAGTACATACCAAATGCTTCAAGGAGACACACAAGTAACCACTTGATCTAGCAGAAGAAAGTCTCTTTGGTACAAGTTAGCATGACACTGTAGCAGACAAGGAGTTAACAGTTGGGTCAGAGAATATGCAAAATCTCTTAAGAATCCCAGCACTAAAGGGAAAAAGAAAGGAGAACCAATAGCTAAAGGGAAAATGAAGTTGAAGAAGAGGCTTTGTCTTTTTAAGATGATAGCGATTTGAGGACTTTAAAAGATGAGTAAAGATAAAGAGGCTAAAGAAATAGGTAACAGAGGAGACAAGAAACAGAAATAGATACCTAAGGAAAAGGCAGATAGGTTTCATAGTATGACCAAGACAGGTCTCTCTTTCATTGTAACATGAGGAAAGGAGCAGAGAGATGGTAAGGATGCAGGTAGTTTACAGGGTTGTGGGGTTTTATTTTTGTTGTGATATAAATGAAGGTCCTAGCTAAGATAAAGGAGGAAATGGGTGAGTGGAGAGTTTGAAGATTAGAGAAAAGGTATGGTGGTAGATGGACCACAAATACCTATATCAGGAGTTTTCAACCTAGATCTATAGGACTTCTAGGAAGTTCATGAGTGAGCTTCAAGAGATCTGTGAACCTCCTAAATTTGTAAACAAACTTTTATGTGTATATTCTTCAATTTTTCTGGAGAGAGAGCCCATATCTTTCATCAAATTTCCAAAAGGTCTTAAAACCAAAATTGTTCAAAACTATACAAGGGGAAGATTACTGCTCATTGTAGAGGAATTGATTGAATCTGGAAATTACATATCAATCTGAACAGGTATGGTGATTTCTTTCTTTCTAGAAGCCTAATTATAGGCATAGAAAATACAGACAGGTTGATTCATGCTTGAAGTTTTGCCATGTCCTCATAATGGGAACAAGAAGGTGAAGAAAATTGAGGATACTGGTAAGCGTATAGGTGAAGAAACTAAATAACAATCAATAACTTGTGTAGAAAATAAAGTAGAAAGGGTGAAAGAGTAAAAAAGTAGAGGATTGTACAGAATAAAGTACTGATGAAGTCAAAGGCAAGTAAAGAAGGGCTACATAACAAAAGAAAAATTGTCATCAGATTATAGATATTTAAACCCAAGAATTCAGAGTTGGAGCTCTGCTAGATCCAGCATGGGGTCATGAAAAACACCCCTTAATGTGGAAGTAAAGTGCACTTGATATAGGGTGTCAAGATAAGAACATTGTATGGGACTATTTATGTGGATACTGAAGTCACTCCTGACTGTAACACGACAATCAGAGTAAGAAAACACTCTAAGTTAGATGCTGAATTTTCAGTGAATTAAAAAAAGGGCAGTGACTAAAAGGTAGGAAGGTAATAAAAGGAGAGTTGAACAGAATTGGCCACGTCTCAAAAGAGCAGTTTTTCACTTGAGGACAGAGTAATATAGCTAAGAACAACAGTGAAAAGGTAAGTGGTTATCAATTCCGAGGTACAGGGAGCTGTGGCAAATTAATAATTAACATTCCAAAGGGCTAGATGTTGAACTAATGCCCTCACAGAAGCATCCAGTTCACTTCAAACAAGGCTGGCCAGGCGCGGTGGCTCACACCTGTAATCCTAGCACTCTGGGAGGCCGAGGAGGGAGGATCACTCAAGGTCAGGAGTTCAAAACCAGCCTGAGCAAGAGCGAGACCCTGTCTCTACTAAAAATAGAAAGAAATTAATTGGCCAACTAAAAATATATAGAAAAAATTAGCCGGGCACAGTGGCACATGCCTGTAGTCACAGCTACCCTGGAGACTGAGGCAGGAGGATCACTTGAGCCAGGAGTTTGAAGTTGCTGTGAGCAAGGCTGATACCACAGCACTCTAGTCTGAGCAACAGAGTGAGACTCTGTCTCAAAACAAAACAAAACAAAACAAAAAAAAAGGAACTGAAGGGAGAGTTCCTGTAACTGTTTATTCGTCTGCAGTTTACAAAGCACTTTCACATAAAATGTATCACTGATTATCAAATAATTCTATGGGTAGATCTGAGGAGCTTAAAAGATTTTCCCAAGAATTGGTAGCAGGTCTTCTAGTACATAGTTTTTGAACTCTTTACATGATATTAGTGAGTCCAATTATTCAATTATTTGGAAAACTGAGGAAGAACAGAAAAGAAAAAGTATTTGTGTCGGCACATGTGTGCACACCAGGCACTGTACATACATTATATTAATTCTACAACAATTCTATGGGTTATGAAAACTAAAGCTTATAGAAATTACAGTCACATAGCTGGTAAGAAGCGAAGCAAAGATCTGAGCCTTGCCTACATGGTTCTAGACACTATGATTGTGTAGCTTATTAGTATAGGAGGAGGATAGGATAACAAGAAGAAACTTAGAAACATTATAGGCCATTATCAAAATCCTACTGGAAAAAGGAGAATAAAAGCATCTAAACTACATATTTTTCCCAATTTACTGAAAATGGTAAAAGAATTTAGAATTCAAAAATATAGAAGCACAGTAAACAAAATAAACAAATCAAAAAAAAAGAAAAAAAAAGAGGGTTGGTAGACTTATGTCATGAGTGAATGTATAAAAGCCCTCCTAAGCCTTTTGACATTCACTTTAAAAGGCAGCAAAAGTAACAGCTAACATTTATTGAGCATTTCCTATGGGTTGCCGCTAGGCTAGGCTCTCTAAGTCAGTCACCTATATCCTCTCTCACTAAATTCTCATAAAACTTTCTGAGGTGGATAAACTCCCATTTAACAGAGTAAGAAACTAAGACACAAGAAGATTAAGCAATTTGGCCAAGGTCACACAACTACCAAGTGATAGACTCAGGACCCAATCTAGAGACTGAATTCAGTCATTCTGGCAATACAACACATTAAATAAAGAGAACATCCATAATATTTTTCCATCTTCATCATCATGCACACGATATTTATCTTACATTAATCAACACATTATTGTGTGCTATACAATAAATTCCAGTTAATAGCATTTCATTACTAGAAACTTTTCAAAAACACTCTCCAACTGTATACTTTATCTCACTAAATATCTGTAAATGCTTTATTTAGTGGTAGTTAATATGTATGCTTTAGGGGCTTTGTTCCTCTTAGGATTGTTCTTCTATATAAGTGATCAATTCATTTCTGAATTAATAAAAGAGTTCTTGGTTCCTGCTTTCCAAGTCCCACACAGAGCCAAACAGTGCTGAAGACAGCAGTGGCTTGATGAACTTCTAATCCGCTAGGCACAATGTGTAGGTGTGACTATGCTGTGTTATCCAGTTTAGCTCTGCCTGTGCACCAAATGTAATTAGCCTTCCAGTTACAACACAATTAATGGAACCAGGAGTGAAATGTTCTATGTTGGTAAAGAATAACTTTGCGCAGTTAAAGCCAATGCCACCAGGGTTTAATCTTCTTAATAAACTCTGATATTTTGTTTCGAGATTAAAAACTATCATATTTAATATTTCATGAAGATGATAAATTCAAGCTATTCAAAATATTGAAAAAAAACCACAAAAAAACCCCCAAAATATTGAGCATATTGCTATGATATTGTCACCTGAGGAAGTTTGGCCTGAAACTAACCTACATTTCTCTAGCCTTTCAAATCAAAGAATTGTGTTTAATGGTATAACCAGGACCACAAAGCAATGTTTCTAGATAACCTCTTCCTTTTAAAAGCCATCATGAGCACTTTTTCCTTCCAACAGCCATTACACCTCAATGTGGTATGGAAGGATCTTGTGCTTATGCAGCTCATTCTTCATAAGATGAAGATAAGTAAAATAACATAACCTGAGGACTATGGTTTGATTACAGTCATGATTTTCACTATTTTGCTTCCCACTCAATCATGATTCATGAAATATAGCTATTTGCCAATTACTTTCTTTGGAGACGTGCTCTTTCTGCTGCACATTTAACTAAGATCCAATCTTCTCTAACTGCAATGCACATTTCCCAGTTTATATGGCTCACAAAATAATCACCAGCTAAATAATAACAGCAATAATGGCAATAATGATAGTAACAATAAACACTCTTCTTCTGGGTCATAAGTCTTCAATGAGAAGAAACACAACAAAAAGTTACCAAGATCTTCTCCACACAAATTACAGACGTCCATCTGTATCCTCAGGGGATTGGTTCCAGAATCCCTTGCGGATATCGAAATCCACAGATGCTCAAGTTCCTTATATAAATTGGCATAGTATTTGCATATAACCTATGTACATACTCCTGCATATGTTAAATCATCTCTAGATTATGTTTAATACCTAATATAAAGTAAATATTATATAAACAGTTGTTATACTGTATTGTTTAGGAAATAATGGTAAGAAATAAAATGTCTGTACACGTTCAGTAGGCCTAACCATATTTTTGATCCATGGTTGGTTAAATCCACGGATGTGGAACCTACGGATACAGAGGGCCAACTGTAATTACAAGCCCTGATTCACTTCTGCGTATCAGTCATGTTATTTAATTTTAAAACAAAATATTTGTTGGCTTCTAAAACCTGTGATAGTAATTGCTCAATCCTTCAAGCCACTGATATTCTGTCACATCCAGCAGTGACATTTGATAAAGTAATTCTGCCAAAAACATCTTTTGCTCTATTTACAAGCACAATATTTATCATTAAATATTTGTGATTGAGAGTTTTATAAACCTCTTGACAGTAGTGTCAATTTGTATGCTTCCTGTACATGTATTTTTAATAAGAAGTTCAACTCAATAATATCTTAATCATCTCTTATCATTAGCAACAAAAAAGACATTCCCTTTCATTGTCATCTTCTATACAGTGCACATGGATCTGACCCTGTCACAGCTCTGGGGGTAGAGAGTGGTTCTTACCCTGGATGCACACTAGAATCTGTGGACCTTTTGGAAAAAACTCTGATGCTGGCATACTATCCAGCACCGCTCCCCAGCCCCTCACCCTGTCCCACTCCCAAGTCTCCCAACACACATAAGTCTTAGAAATTCTAGATGCAAAATCCAGGTATATTTTTTAAAGTTTCCCAAGTGATTCAAATGTACAGCCAGGGTTAATAACCACTAGTCTTTATCATGTAAATGGCAGAATTTCATCCCTGCCATAGTAGTGGGATAAGATCAAAATAAAGTGAAAATCTTGGATTTTATTTAATGACTAGGAGAAGAGAAGTACTCCTATTTTCACTGTAAGTGAATGAAAAGACATAGAAGTCCCCTTGATTCTGGAAGATACCTTGTGACTACAAAGGAGAATAAGGCAGAGTAAAGAGTAAAAAAGAAGTGGGATCGTATGACAAACTGAATTGCTGAGTCAAGTCTGGCCTGAAGCTGCCCTACATCTCTCTAGACTTGATAAGCCCGTTTCCATGGTGGGGCAGCCATAAATACAGATCACTCAGATTTCTTTCAAGACAATTTGAGAACAGAGTTAAATGACAGCCTCAAGTGCTGTCCCTTCAGATCCACGAGGCCATTTGTCCCCTGGGATGCTACCAGCCTATGACTGAGCACAGTGAAGGTATAAATGCTGGCCCATTCTTGTCCAGTGCAGGCCTCCTCCAAAGGTATTCTCAGTTTGGGGACACCCCATTGGCCTTGCTGAAACCCTCTCTAAACTACAGTGTAATCTAGACTCTTCCTACCCAATCCTTCCTTCCCCCTCTCCTTTCATAGGAGTCAGACTTGTATCATGTCTGAAGGCTCTCCCTATGCCTGCTCTTTTCCCCTTTATCTTTCACAGGAGTTTATCCCTTAGAAGTTCTCAGCACATCTAATCCTGTCCTGGCATTTGCTTCTTGGAAGATATGAACTAATAAAGATGGATTTTCTATTACTTTTGACCAAAAGCATTCTGACTGTATTATGTAGAGTATGGACTTGGCTGCTGTAATGAAAGTCAAAGTAAGAGAGACTTAGATAAAAATTTACTTCTCACTCAAGCATGTCCAAAATTATAAGGCACTGATGTGGCATTTCATGGTGTCAGGGACTCAGGCTATTCTTTTCTTTTAGCTTTGCCATTCTAAACACCTGGTCTCCAACTTACGATCTCATGATGACTTCTCCAGTTCCTGCCACCATGTGTGCATTCCAGCCAGCAAGCTGGGAGGGAAAAGGGGGAAATGGAGAGGTATACCCATTCTCTTTAACAGAAAGATTCCACAGAAGCACCTATCCCTTTAGTTCACATAGCCAGATCCTGCAGCAATGAAGGCTGAGAAAGGTAGACTTTAGCTGCATGGCCTTGTCATCAACTACAACTCCACTACCAAATGAAGTAGAAAAGAACAGATATTAGGAAATGACTACTATCAATCTATACCATAATTAATCCTTTACTATTTGCAATAAGTCAAAATACTTTATCAGAGAGAACAAGAGATTCTGTATGAAAATTATTCAAAATCTTCAGCAACTCCATATTAATATTAGAAAAAAATTTCAAAACAGACATAAAGGAATATGACTGAATCCACTAGTGACTTTTTTAAAAAACACAATTTGGAAACAGTCACTGTCTTTTCCCTTGCCATGTACGGACGTTAAAAAGATAATTGTTAAGAATATACTTTCAGGCCGGGCGCGGTGGCTCACGCCTGTAATCCTAGCATTCTGGGAGGCCGAGGCGGGTGGATAGCTCAAGGTCAGGAGTTCGAAACCAGCCTGACCAAGAGCGAGACCCCGTCTCTAAAAAAAAAAAAAAAAAAAAAAAAAAAAAAAAAAAAAAAAGAATATACTTTCAAATTTAAAATGTAAATCTGCTTTTCTCCTGAAATTATAAAATCAGTTAGCCCCACTAAAGCACTCAACTACAAAATCAGAAAACACCAATAATTCATGGGCCACACTTTGCAAAACAGTGGTATATTATTTTAACTCTAAAAATATATATGTAAGAAGAAAGAGACAGAGAAGGAAAGAAGAAAAAAAATCAGGAAAAGAAAAGAAAAAAACAAACCAGTATCTTCAAAACAAGTTAGTGAGTACCTGGAGTTGACATCTCCATGTCCCAGCTGCCCATGCTGCCCATAACCAAATGTATAGACATCTCCATTTTCCATTAAAACCACTGAAACCAAAATACATAGCTTTATTTTTTCCTTATATGTATTTTATATTTCTATTACAATTATACTAAAAGAACTGCAATTTTCACTATTTAAAATATATAGAGCCATAAAACAGGCAACTGAAGCACAAATTTATACTTACTGCAAAGTAAATATAATTTTAGTTCTGCACAATATTTTTGTAGGTCATAAAAATGCATAATGCATTTCATAATGCATACTTTAAAATTCTTACAAATGCCATTTAGTAACATTAACAGTTAATAACACATATAGGGGCCGGGCGCGGTGGCTCACGCCTGTAACCCTAGCACTCTGGGAGGCCGAGGCAGGTGGATCGCTCAAGGTCAGGAGTTCAAAACCAGCCTGATCAAGAGTGAGACCCCGTCTCTACTAAAAATAGAAAGAAATTAATTGGCCAACTAAAAATATATAGAAAAAATTAGCCGGGCATGGTGGTGCATGCCTATAGTCCCAGGTACTCGGAATGCTGAGGCAGAAGGATTGCTTGAGCCTAGGAGTTTGAGGTTGCTGTGAGCTAGGCTGACGCCATGGCACTCACTCTAGCCTGGGCAACAGAGTGAGACTCTGTCTCAAAAAAAAAAAATAATAATAATACATATACGTTCAGGTCAACTGTAAAATATTAATAATTAGTAACTATATATAAAATATTCTCCCATATCTAGGGTAATTATAGATCGAAGATGAGTTAAGGCTCTTCACAATTATGTACATCAATGAAATGGCAGAACTTTAATATCTGTTAATGCCTTACCAAATATTCTTTGAAAAAAGGAATTTAACATTTTTTATTTTTACAAAGGTTGAACAGTACAACCTAAGCTATCTAACCGAACTGTCAATAATTTACTAAGAATTTAATCATTTTCTACATTTAAAAATAATTTGTTGATGTACATTTATCACTGAACAGTAACAAAATATGGGAACATATTATAAAAACCACAGCACTATAGAATTGAAAGAGATTTCAGAGATTTTTTCATCTTCAGTAATTTCTTGAAATGAATTATAAAATAAGTCTATAAGAAGGCAGATTAGAAGTCAGATCTCTGGACAAATACCTGTTCCATCATGCCAAAGTTTTAAAAAGAGAGTCTACAATAAATACAAAGCTCTTGTAGATTTGAGAGCTATTGGCATGCTATCGCTTTTAACACACAGTTAACAAACTACGCTTGTCAAAACTAAACAAATAAATTATTTAGCACAATTGTAAAAATGTAATTATACCCTAAAGTTCCAGCTGCTACCTGAATGGTGAAATCCACAGCTGACTTGGACCGCCCGGAGCTCACAGTCAAATCGCACGGAGCCTGGAGGATATGTTGTGATTTTGCTTGCATCCTTTTCTCCTCGTTCTCCACTTCCATCTGTAAGTGTTATAATTTGTAATAAGCCATTATTCATCTTCAAAATAAAATTTTAAATCAGTTTACTATGGAAGAACAAGAGCAAAATGTTAAAAGGAGTAAGGAAGAAGAATCTGCAGCTGTTAGAAGTGACAGATCAAGAATCTACTTGCAAAGAAGCAATTTTTAAAAAAGATATATTGTGTATTTGTTTGCAAATATCACTAAATCAATAAAAACAAAGATAAGACCTTGTTATGGACAAAATCTTATATAATGAAAACAGGTCAATAAGTTATAGAAACAAAATTTTAAATGTAATAGTTCATATGGGAAAATTTAGTTTGCATAAAAATAACTGCATACAAAGTCATTTAATAATTATTTTAAACTTAGTGATACTGTTAGTACTAGCATTTTTTAAAAAAATTCCTGGTGAACTCACAAATGACTTATATTTCCTAAACAGACTTTAGAAAGGCTACAGTGTCTACCAGTACTGATAAACTCAATTGAAATTCAAAAAACTAAAAGGAGTAAAGAGCTTTATTCAACATATGGTAGTTCCATGGCCTACTTTCATTCATTGTTCCTTTCCCACCTACCCCTCAGCCATTCTGCTTTGTGGTCTTCTCCCTGCCCTTACCACTACTCTCAATTGAACCTTCTTTCTGCTTTCACTCCTTCTTTCCTCCTCCCTTCTTTTTATAACTTCCTCTATTAATTAAGTTTGCTTCAGGCCCTCTCTCCACCCCTGATTTTACATTTGACTGTGAATTTTCTGGCAAGTTAACCACAGCATCAAAAACCACACTTGAGAATATAAAAACTTTTGTTTGGAATATATAAACAAGGAAAGCAACTTACTTTTCCTGACCAAAAATTATATAGCACTAAAATATGACCTTTATATCATCAAGATTCAAATTCCTTGCATGCAGAAGAAATGTAAATCTGGAAGGAATTTCAAAAGGTCAACTAGTCTAAACCATTCTCTTGGTATGGCAACTCTAAACAAGTGTGTATAATATGAAGATACATATGTGAATCTATAGTCACACACTTTTAAATTTGCATTTTCATTCCCTTTTAGAATGTTAAACAAAATAACATCATTTTATCCTTTCTTTTTTATCTAACCTTTAGTAATATCCAGGTAGGATAAAGATGACCTAAATTACGACTTCCCTTTCTGTAACTAAATGACTCTCTATCACTTCAAAAAGCTTGAAACTCTTTATAACACTAGGACAGTAAAACCTCACTAATTCGGAATAACAAAGCACATAGGTAGGCCCACGTGACTTACTGAGGTCTTAATCATACAGAACATTTAGGTAAAAATTCAATTTTGTTACCTTCAAGCAGTACATATTATAAACTAAATGCTAGAATAAATAAAACGTGGTTACCTACTTTATATTTCAAAATAGACCAGTATTACCAAAAAAAGTACCATAAACATAAAAGTCCTTTAACATACAAGAATTAACTGCTGGACCCAGAGGTTGAAGGCACGTTGAAGGAATCCTTCATTTCTTGAGCCCTTGGTTTGAAAAGCTAGTGATTTTAGACAGGTTTCCCCTTATAAGTATGACCCTGAAAATTCAGAGGAAGAAATTATTTTGAATTTTTTACTCAAAAAAGATCATAAATACTGCATCTGAAGTATCATAAATTCTGAATTAGTGAGAGGTTTTACTATAATAGGATAAAGAATATGATTCCTCTTCTGCTAAATTATCTAATGTGGGTTTGCCAACTTAAATAAAAGAATGGATGGTCTAAAAAGAAACAAAATAATCACTCCATCCAAAATGAAATATACTCTTAATTCAATGCCTCTTCATGATGGAAAGACAGTGGAATGGTAAAATATACACAACAGCCTACACACACAAAAAAAAATGCATCTTCCAAAGACTACTTAAATAAGACGCCAGATGTAAAGAAATTTTACAGCTTTAAACTGGTAAAAATATCTAATTATTAAAAAGCAAATCTGATTTAACAAAGAAATTGTATTCATATGATTTTGCCAGACTTAACTAAACATTTCAAGTATCATTCCACTTTATATAAATGTAGTGATGCCTAATTACAAGCTTTTACCTTTGAATTTAGCATTTTGTCCCTCCCTTGAACCAGAGATTAAATATAGACACAAATCCCACAATAGAGACATAGCATCAAGGAAGGAGGGGGAAAAAAAAAAGTCTAGTAATTCAATAAAACCATAATGACTAAAAGAGTAGTAACTATTATTTAGAGGCCAAAATAATACTAGAAAGTTTGTTCAAGTTCATCTAAACAACCTATATCTATACAAAACAACTTCTCAATTATAGATGGTGAAAATCTTACAAGCAAAAACAGGGATGAGGTTCTTGATCATTATCAGCAGCAGTGGCAGAATTAAAAATACGTATATCTGTGTCTGGTATTCAATGTTAAAAACTTCAAGTACAATCCCAATAATTTAGAAATTTTTAAAAATTTATCAAAGAAAAAAGGTACTTAATATGTAGCCAAAAATTCAGTGCAAATTTAAGAATTGGCAAATGAAATTCAACAAGATTACTGAATAATGAGCTTGAACAGAATTAAAATATTAATGAACAGCAATAGGACTTAATTTTAGGTCTGTAGAAAAAAATAGATCTGAATAATCTTATAATTGGCCATTTAAGTATAAGCACATCTATATTTTCCCTGTACATAGATGAAATAGCTTCATATTATATATATATTTATCATGTGACATTGAAACTATAATAGCTATAAAGTTTTGGCAGCTATGTATCTAAAATATTTGGTGTGTATACACATTATGTATGTGTGTGTATGTGTATATACACATAAAGGAGAAAAGATTCAGTATCTAAGAGACTAAATTTAATTTTAACGTTTACTTGAATCTACACTTTTTTGGGTAATCTTATAGTTATACGTATCACAAAAACTATCACAGAACACAGTGTGTACTTAGCTAAATCATTTAAACAAAACAGCAGGAGCAGGAACAGCTGCAGTTTACTAAGCAATGCTCTGTGTTAACAAAATACTGTAAAAATTTAAATGCCACAGTGGATAAGTGCTTGTGGGTACTGGAGCCTCAGGACTTAGACTGGAATCCTGGCTCTACCATTTGCTAGTTGTATGACCACTGGCACTGCAACTCTTAGTCTTAGTTTTCCCATCTATAAAATAGCAACAATGGTACATAACTCACAAGGTTCTTATAAGGATTAAGTGAAATAATGTATGGAAAGTGTTCAGTCAATATTCACTATCATTGCTTTCTTTAATTAATATACCAACACAATAATATACATATTGTTTTTCCATTTTACAGATGAGGAAACTAAGGCTTGAGGGGTTAAGGGGTTAAGTAACCAGCCCAAAGTCATAAATGGTAGAGCAAATTTGAAGCTTGATCATAAATAAGGCTCATACATTTTACCACCACCAAATGGTTGACATCATAAATCTTTTGTAAAAATGAACTATATCTTAAAGGAATCTCAAATTTTTGTATCTTTAGGATAATTCTAAAAAAGAAAGCAAAGAATTCAATTCAAAGTAATAAAGCTAGCATTCATGAAGGATTTCTATGGGCAAAGACATATACATACATACATCTACACACATATCTTAATTGAATTTTCATAGCAACACAATCAGTTAGGAATCATCATTCTTGTTTTTAAAATAAGAAAACTGAAGCCAAAGAGATGCACAGTCATGAGGTTCTAGTAAATGACAAATTTAGGATTAAAATTGAGGCCTAATTCCAAAGGCTATAATACTTTCATTATACCACACCATTCACAAACAGAAAAGAGGTGTAAAATACACGCAGATGTTTATCAGCATGTCTTTGGATTTTCAAATCAATCCTTTAAAATAGATTTCAAGACTATCTCTAGAAGAATTCAGATGTTCATAACTAGGTGTACAAAATCTTTTTCTATGTAAGGTACTCACCAGCTAAAACAAATGTTAATCCAGGTATCTGTTTGAAATATAGTTGTGGCCACATTTTAGAATAACTTACTATATTTTATATGGAATTCTACTTATTGAGTCAGCCTATATATTCTATTTTCCTCTCTTCAAAATCTGCCTGTACAGGATGGATTCCATGATCTTCTCTGAACTCTCCCAAGTCAGCCAGAAGCTCTCCAACTTTCCATCTTAGAACTTACTACTATTAAAAATAAATCCACAGTTCTTACCCTCTATACACCCCCACAAAAAAGTTATAGTCTAAAAAAGTTTAACTATTATCATCCTACAATTTGTGTCAACATACTAAATGTAAGACAGAGCATAGCAATTAATATTGCATGTGAACTTCTCAATGGAAAAACCGGAAGACAAACGGATTAAGAAAAAGAGAAAAATATATGTAGAAAAATATTTATTAAGACTATTAAAATATGTACAGGTTGAGTATCCCTGATCCAAAATGCTTGAGACCAGAAGTGCTTTGGATTTCATTTTTTAATTTTGTTTTGGAATATCTGCATACCCATGAGATATCTTAGGTATAGGACCCAAGTCTAAACACAAAGTTCATTTATATTTCATATATACCTCATGCACAGAGCCTGAAGTAATTTTACATAATACAGAATTTTCAATAATTTTATGGATGAAACAAAGTTTATGTACATTGAAACATCAGAAATCAAAGGTGTCACTATCTCAACCACCCATGTGGACAATATGTAGTTGTTTGGCATCATCATCATACTGCATGCAGAAAAGATATATAGCAGCTGAAAGGGGCTGGGAGGGTCTTGTTTCTCTACCCAACACATGAGATAGGTGTGATATTTTTCACTTAGGGGTGCCATGTTGGCACTCAAAATGTTTCAGATTTTAGAGCATTTCAGATTTCAGATTTTCGAATTAGGGATGTTCAACATGTAGTCAGAGTAAAAGCAGTGAATGGAGGAATGATTAAATGAAAGGAAAATGGATGTAAAAGGTTAGTAAGTGGACAGAAATTAGTGAGTAGCAAATTAATACACTACAAAAAAACAGAGTACCATTTGATAAATTATTATTTACATTGTAAATTCACTTTTGAAGTAAAGAGATGAAATTGTCTCACCTTATAAAATATAAAATCCAATAAAAAAATGGACTTACACTGTAACACTACAAAGCAGGTCCTTCCAAAGAAGGTGCCACAAGTATAAAGTAACCCTGTGGCAGACAAACTGAAGTAAGACTAGCTATTGTTGAAAAATTACTACTGCTAATCATTATGTAATACTGGAAAAAGTCTGCTTTAAATTTGTAACCTTGGTCTTCACTTAGCATTTCATCTAAAAATCTGGAAAAAGTAAAGATGCTTGTCTATACAAGCTGAACCGGTTTTAAACTGTTTCATGAAATGTGAATATTTAACTTCAGGTAGTCTTGGGAAAACTCCACTTTCGTATAATTGGTGGGGTGGGGGGAAGACACCAAAAAAATGTTTTAATAGTGACATTAGTGGAAATCATAAGAGATCAGAGATTCTGGCAATAACTAGAATAATTTCATTACATAACCCAAACATTGTTCCTTAGACTTAAATATTTATGGCATTGTTAGAACACTCAGTAAATAAGGCAATCACAAATTTTACTATGGCTAATTACATTAGATTTAAAACACTCTCCATTTTTATTTCTGCAGAATATATCTAAAGTTGTGCTCTCTTTTTTTGCTTTTACTAAAAACAAGAGTTTTGTCTGTGTTGTTTATATTTTTGCTTTGAGTGGCAAACTGGAAGATTGAGAAAGGCAAATAAAAATAAAATTGATTATACTATAGTGCATGTGAAAGTTAAAAAAATTAACTGTAACAGGTTTGCAGCAAAAAAAGATACAAATATTAATTTGTTTATATGGAATATGTGTTTTTAAAACTTCCTATTCTATTTTGCAGGACTTATCTAAGGCATAGAAAATAGCAACTGTAAGCTGTGCTAGCCAATGAACAGCTCCTGGCTCAAACGCCAGGCTTCAAGGCAACATTTATATATAAACTAACAAATTCTTTGCATTAATTCTGTCTTGATCTTAGTTGATCCATAATTTGTGGTTTCAAAGAAAATAAGCACACTTTAAGAATATTTGTAATTAGCCTAAAACTCTGAGATCTCAAATAATAACACAGAAATAGATTCCTACTCCCTGATAGGCTAGGTTAGAACTCTGATCATTGCTGAGTACCAGAGCAAGTCTACATGGCTCACACTTTGCTTGCACCTATTTTTACTTAACCTGCAAATATCAAACATTTGTACATTCATGTATGCTGTATATATAAACTTTGATATTAAAACAGTGGAAAAGTGTAATAGCAATCTTAACTTATAACTTTATATACTGAATTTAGTAATTTTGTTAATTCTAAAGCATATAAACAGCACTCAAAAATTTTAAGAAAGAATTATAAAAAAGCCAGATCACAGTCATCTAAGAGCAGATAACAAAGGATAAAAAATAGAACACAATCATTATCTTTTAACCTTCCTTTATGAAATTTGAAAAGAAATGGAAAAGAAAAAGATATACTGTAAAATATCTTCTTTATTAAAGTTAACAACAAAAAAATGAAATAAGAAGCATGACAGTCATTGACAGTACCATTTTCAGCACGTTCTTTCTCCTCAGGCTATATAATAATGATAGAAGCAAAGTAAGAAGAGTTAGGTCTGTACATTTTCCCAGAGACAAAATTCAAATGAGTGGAAGAAGTTGGGAAAGTATCCCACCTAGTTGATAAGGAAGACCAAATACCTTTGTGCTTGTCCCGTTTATGCTTTAGCTGTGCTGGATGGGATCTGAGTCTGGCTAGAGCCTGTTCTCGATGGTTCATAAAAATAGGACCAGCAAATACAAGGGGGCCTGAGGAGAAACATTTTGTATGTGCATAGAAAAACTCACAAAATGAAAACACCATAATGAATAAAAATAATTCCAACTAAAAAGCATAAAAATGTATTCTTAACTGTTTTGGACATTATACTTTTCTCCCACCCCAACCCTCCAGCCCCAACCATAACCTATTCACCATTCCACATGTACACATCAAATATAACTTATAAAGTACAAATCCCATATTTTATACTTATAAAATTATTGGATAATTACTAATAGCCACAGATAAGAAGTTCAACTCAAATAAATCAAATTATCTTATAAATATTTTTAATATCATATATATTTTCAAAGTCAATAAACCACATATTCACTGGAAACGAGTATCTTTCCTATTGAAATAACAAAACCAACTAATTTTTAAACTAATCAGTAAATTTTAACACGATCTTCTAGATTTAATATCTGTATCAATCTTGCTATAAAATGAAGGCAAAAATATTATTGACTTTACTACATGTCATGACAGAAGAAAACCAGATGATCAAAACAAAACAAAAAATGTCTATCACACACACACAAAAACAAAGATAGCCTCAGCTTTATATTGATGGTGAAGAGAGGCATCTAACCCAAATAACATTTTAGGAACATTAACTATCTTTTAATAAATCTCTTCTTTTTGAAGTACCACTATATATATATACACATATATATGTAAAAATACATACTCACACAGATTATGGTCATTTTCATTTATATAGTATTTAAGAGAAAAGAATCTACAGCCAAATTTATTTTAATAAAATTTTAAAAATCACTTTCCCCATTAACATTTAGCTTGAAAAGAAAAAGAACTTAAGTTACACCTTAAAACTTTAGTTTTTTTCTTATAGAACTGAATTACAGTTTTCTTGAGTTTTAGCAACATCAAAAATGCCTTCAAATTAGAAAACACTCTAAATTTGACAGCAGTAATTGAGAATTATGACAGTATACAAGAACTGAAAAATTTTAATTTAAGCAAGTTTTTTCATAATTCTCCACTGATCTTCAGTTTAATTTTTCTAATGATAGGACAAACTGAAACCATTGCCCTCTAAGAAAATTTGACAAACGTCAAATTAAATATCAAAGTACCCTTCATTAAACATAAAAAACAAGTAGAATATATTTCATTTATGTTTCTGATATAGAAAAAAATGCTAAATAGCACCAATTGTAAGGAAAGTCAAGAGTAATATATTCTATGACTACCACAGATAGAAATATGCTAATTTAGTATTAATAGAATAATTAAATATTATTTCCCAATAATGCAGGATCAATTATTTTCAAGCTAAGATTATATAAACTGAGTTCCATTTCTAAAATGTAATAATACTGATACATTTCAAATATGAAGAAATGTCAATTCCTCAACATGCATTATTTTTTAACTGTTACTAAAGCAGATAATATAAATTACTCTAAAAAATACTTTTCAACCACACAAAAGAATTGTAAATATTTTTTTGGCCATCCATTTTCCTGGGAAGAGTTGTAAATACTACATTATATTTTCTAACTTCTAAGAATTATTTTTCCCCATTAAACTATATTGTACCTGTAATATTCATTATTCAGCTTCTCACTAAATTCAACCTTTTTCAAATCTTTCTAAGTATAAATCTAGAAGGCCCATAAGCAATCATGCCTAAAAATTAAGGCTATCGGGCTCTAAAATACTATTGTATCCCATGGGCTAAAATAATGTGTCTTCAAATATAGTTTAGTCATTCATGTATTTGCCAAATACATCTTTTATGTAGCAGACACTAGGTGTCATGGATATAATGAAAAGACACTGGAACTCAATTCACTAAGGAAAATAGAAATAAAAACAAAGAACTACAATATATTATGATAAATGCTATAAAGGAATTCTATATACATTATATACTGAAAGATAAAAAGCTATCAATCAACTTAGGAGAATCAGAGAGGTTTCAAAGAACCAGAAAAAGTTTAATAAGAGAGAAGGAAGGGAAGAGACAGTATTCCAGTCAAAAGGAATAAGATTTATAAGAGCACGAAGATGTTAAACAACACTGTATAATCATTAAAAATACATATAGCTGAAATAAATGGTGTATAGGTTATAGAGCAAAAAGGGTTGGAAAATTAATTTGGAGAAGTATACAAAAAACAGATAATTAAAACCTTTTTATGTCATAAAATTTCACTCTAGAAATGATGACAAGTCCTTAAACTGTTTTCAATTACTCAACAAAGACATGTTACAATTCAGGTACCAGGCCAAGTCCCAGAAACCCTTGGTAAACAAAATAGAAACTTTGCTTCAAGAAGCTCACAATCTAATCGGGGGGAGGGAGAGTTTACATACAACTAAACAACAAACGATGACAGTGCGCTAAGGCAAAAGAAAAAGACACTAAAGGAGCAGCTAACAAAACGTGAGGATGGGAAAGTAAGGAGTTTAGAGGTACAAGAAGAGAAATATATAACATGAGGCCTGATAAACGAGGTATCCAGTACTCTAAAGATTCAAAGATAGAGAAAAAATGAGGGGACAGGGAACAGGAATGAGAATAGAGATGAGGCTGTAGAGATAAAAATGAAGAATTCATCCTAAGGACTTTGAATACACTTTTGGTTTTAAACAGGTAAGTGCTGCTGCTGATAACATTCTGGATAGAAGGTGGATAATAGCTTAGAAGAGGATAAGACTGGGTTATAAGTCCAATTAAAAGGCTTTTTGCTATAATTCAGGGAAAGAAGAGAAGTAGCCTGGTTTAAGGAAAATGCAGTGGATTCTATAAAGTAGACATAATCGAAAGCTATTTAAAGTTCTGAATAAACAGAACTTGTTGGGTTATTTCTCTCATTGGGAGGGGAATGAATAAAACAGGGGTGTGAAATGACCAGATTTAGATACTTAAAAGCTCTGTCCATTCATGTGTAGGCAATGGATTATTCAGAGCCCACTAGAGCAGGTAGGCAGAATGCATAGAACAAGTGGCAGTAATAAACAGTATGAGTTCTTCAGAAAGCCGCTGGTGATGTATTTCAAGACCTTAAAATTTTTGTCCATTGACCTAATAACTGTGCCTCTAGAAATCTATCCTAAAGAAAACTTGACAATGCTTTTGTGCTATTTAAATTAACAATGAGTTGTGCTATCTAAATTAACAGTGAGATAACATTGTTCACCAATGATTTTCAAGAATTAAAAATAATAATACAGGTGATGCTATAGGAAAATGCCACTCTTATACATTAGTCTTGAGAATATAAATTCCTGTAACATTTTAAAAACTATGGGAATTATCTATTAAATTTTAAAACATATATACTCTCTAACCCATACATTCTATTTCTAGGAAGCTCTACTATATAAACAAAAGAAAGTGCCTCTAATGCATAGGAATTTAAGTTTAAGAATATTTATTATAGTAAAATCCAAAAAAACCTGAAAATAACCTGAATGTCAATCAATAAAATAACGATTGCATAAATTGTGGCACAGTCACATTATAAAATAATAGATAGCTACTAAATAGAATGTGGTAGATCCATATTTAGTATATGTTCATTTTGTTTTGTAAAATGAGAAAAAGATGTTGCAAATGTATACATAACACCATTTTTGTAAATAAACATATGCCCATTCTTTCACATGTGTAGACATCTGCACATGAATAGAGTGAGATATGAAAGTATACCTATGAGACTATTAACCTCAAATGCTTAGTGGGGGCAAATGGGAAAGTAGGGAAAAAACACTATCAAAATAAAAGTATATATAAAAATAAGCAAATATATAAAACAAAATTCAGTCAGTGATATAACTAGAAATGAGGAAAACTTGATTAGAAGATGACAAGGAAATAAACATAAACAATAACTGAACTAAAGAATAGGTTTGTGGAAAATCTTGACCTAAGTTCCTATATTACTTTAATATGGTGTTTGCAATAAAGCACAAAAATATTTTTATTATATAATACTAAGGGGGAAAAAACAGGACCACAGTATATATCACAGTATGAAATTATATAAAATAACTAAGCAAAAAGCATGCATAAAAAATTGTAAGAATTTACACCAAAATTCTACTAGTGGTTATCTTTGCATGAAGAATTATGCTGATATTTTTTTCTTATATTTTCTAAATTCTTCATATAATATTTTAATTTAAAAAGAGATTTTTATATGGCATTGGAGTATTGGCTAATACAAGAAAACATAATGGTTTTAAATGCTTAAAAATTAACAGCAAGCCAGGTGTGGTGGCTTACACCTATAATCATAGCACTCTGGGAGGCTGAGGTGCAAGGACTGCTTGAGCTCAGAAGTTTGAGACCAGCCTGAGCAAGAACGAGACCCCTTCTCTACTAAAAATAGAAAAATTAGCCAGGTGTCGTGGTGCTTGCCTGTAGTCCCAGCTACTCAGAAGGCTGAGGCAGGAGGATCACTTAAGCCCAGAAGCTTAATGCTGCAGTCAGGTACCACAACATCATTGCACTCTACCCAGGGCAACAGAGTAAGATTCTGTCTTATTTATTTATTTATTTATAAATATAAAATAAAATATAAAACTTAATAGCAATATCAACTCAATCACTTTGGAATTAGAGACAATAAATTTTTTTATATTCTAATTTGCAACTGTGGGAAACTGATTTTTCCGTATCAAAATGGAATCTGTTTTATTCTAGAAAAGCTGGTGGGGATTTTTCTTAATAATATTCAAAGTTTTGATTAGCACCCTAGGGTTGTAAGAAGAGCAATTAAGTCAAGGCCAGAGGTAAAAAAGAATCAAGCCTGAAGAGAAGCCTACTAAATAGTCTACCACTACCACTATAATCATCATGGAATATTTACCTAGGGAGTAGTACATGCTAGGCACTTTCATGCATATTACTTAATCCTCATTATACCTATTTAGGTAGGTACAGTTGTCACTCCCAGTTAAGAAGTCAAGATTTAATCCAAAGTCTAACTTTACAACCCATGCTCTTAACTACCATGTTCTATAGCTAGGCTAATCATAAAACTAACTATCCAAATGAGATAGATTCTTACTGAGTAAAAATAGGCACTACTAAGAAATATGCCTGGACAGTAGGCAAGAAATACGTCTGAACAGTAGGTATAATATAGGACTGTCCCAGGCCAAGCCGGGACATGGGCTCACCCCATCCAGAGCTCACAATTATGAAAATTTAACACTTACGGGAAAAGAAAGAAGGAAAAGTAGCCAGCACTATTGGAGTTCAACTTTCCTTACAAGAGAGTTCTGAAAAGGGCTATAAAGATAAGATCAATGATAAAATCATCCATTAGTTCTTATGATGACTTAGAGAGTTCTAGTTAAGAATTCCACAGAAGAAACACTACACTTATACAGTTAATACAAGTCTTAGAGACTTAATACATCAATCAACTCAGTGTAATCTAAAAAAGTGAAAATTGTCACAAACCATTGAACTAAAATCTGTAAATGAATACTATTAATATCTATCTAAAAATATAAATTTAAGAAAAATGTAATCTGAAGGATTAATAGCACAAAAGTTTCAATTAAAGACAATGTTCCAAATTTATCAAAAAGTAGTAATAACATTGCTTTTTTGGGAGTTCAATAGCACATTCCATTATAGGAGATCATAAACATCAGCTAAATGACATCAACAGGCCTGTGGCTGACGAAACAAGGCTTTAGTACCATATTTAGGTCCCAATATTTTGATCAACTTTAAAAAAATTAACTCAGACTTGGTATATAGGATGATAGACAAGTAAAATAATTTAACGTAATCTAATTCTGAAAATATGAAACATTAACATAGATAGAAGCCAATTACTGTAATTGATCATAATTACTAACATTACCAAACTGTTAGTTTCTAAAACATACCAAGCAGAGGCCAAGAAAATAAAAGACAGGTATATATGGCAGCTAGAACACTAAAAATTTATTTAACATTTCTGTTCCTCATAGAAAAGCAAGACTAATAATCTTCTCTAGCACAGAGCCTTAGAACACTGTGCATGTGACTCAAATGTGTTTCCAGGACCCTTGACCTGGAAAATTCTGATTCATTAGACCCAGGTTATTCTGATGCAGAAGGTTTATGGAATAAATCGTGAACACCACTGACCTGAACACCACTGACCTACCATAGTGGTCTCATACTTTGACATCATCAGAATCACCTGGAAGGCTTGTGAAAGCACAATTTACTGGATCCCACCCCAAGTTTCTGATTCAGTAAGGTCTCGGGTGAGGCCTGAGAACTGGTACTTCTAACAAGTATCCAAGTGATGCTGGTCCCTTTGAGAACAACTGCCCTAAAATAATGAAAAGCATAGCACCCGAAAGGGATTCTTCCATCCAAATAAAATATTTTTTATAAATGCAAAGGTAAAGCATAGACATATTTCAAAAAAACAATGGCTTAAATTTTAAATCCTAACTCTTATTCTCTTAAAGTAATATGTGTATTGGAGAATATTTAGAAAACTAATTGTAAAGAAGAAAATACAAATACCTATAAACTCACTTCTCAAGAAAAAATACTTAGTATTTTAGTATTTATCTTTCCAGTTTTTTCCCTTGCAAGTGTGGGTATATCTGTGTACACTCAATTTTGTTTTCTTGGGCTGGCCGTGGTGGCTCACTCCTGAACTCCTAGCACTTTGGGAGGCTAAAGTGGGAGAATCACTTGGTTCAAGACCAGCCTGAGCAACATAGTGAAACCCCATCTCTACAAAAAAATACAAAAATTAGCTGGCCATGGTGGCGTACATCCATAGTCCCAGCTACTCAAAGGCTGAGGCAGGAGGATTGCTTGAGCACCTGGGAGTTTGAGGTTGCAGTGAGCTATGATGACACCACTGCACTCTAGCCCCAGCAACAGAACAATACCCTGTGTCAGAAATAAAAAAGAAAGTAATTTTGTTTTCTTAAACAAATTTGTTTTCTTGTAAAGTGCTTTAATGGAATGCTGAGAAAGAATATAAAGATAGGATCATTGAAGTGTCACATCAGAATACTGTTATTATAATTATTTAATATAGCATAAGGTTTCCAAAGTCACTGAATATGACTCTGAAGTTTGAATTTTTAAAAATGGATCCATAGTTAGAATTCTTGTTTAAAAGCAAACGTATTTCTATAAAATAAATAAAATGTACAAATAGGCATCACTTTGCACAATGCTGCATTAACTGAAACACAGGCATATGGGAACTGTGTTCTCCCTTTGCATGATTCCACAGTAACTATGGTAACTGAGCACAGGTTATTGGGACATGGTTCCAATAAGCATGAATTTCAGTTAATTTCAGTATCGTGCAAAGTAAGGACTGCCATAATTGAGGTCCATAATGAAGATCCCAATTCATCAGGAAAAGATATTTACTACATTTTGTGTTTAACAAACATGAAAGTGGGTGATATGTGCAAGAAAGTTCAACCAAAATATAAGGATAAGACAAAATTTCTGTGCATCAATAATCTGAATAAAGTGTTTCTACTGAAGTGTTTCTATATATTTAGGACTGCAGATGAAACCTATTTATTACAAAATATACAATGAATGCCCAGAACCTAAGTCAGTGTTTGTAAAATTGAAACAATAATATAATTTCTTTAAATATTTAACTAGTAAAAGAGTTTTTTAACTGTTAAATGGTTAGAGTTTATAATTTACATTTTAAAGTTCTATGACAAATTTTAAAATAAACAGCAAAAAAATATTCTGTAATTACCAAATTATATCAAATCACCAATGCATAATTCAATGTGCCTTTATTTCCAATATGCAGAAATATACTATACCTAAAGAAGAATAGCTTCTTTTATAGGGAGAAAAAAAAAAAGTAACAAGATACACAGCATTAGGTAACTACTTAAATGTCAAGTAAAGGATTTGCTATACTTTGGTTGAAACATAAGAAATTGCTGCATTTTGTAGGTCAATTCATATAACTCAACCTAGTATTTCCAAAGAAACAAAACATGGGTAGTAAAGAGATATACTGATAACTAATCTTTAACAAATCATATCAACATAAAAGGAATTATCACTTAATTACCATGTAAGAAAGACCCAGCACTTAAATTCTACCCTGTTTTCTAAGCAACATTTAACATCCAATTTTCCCACATATTTATACAAAGTAAATAAAAGTATATATACATTAATCTCATTAAAATATCCTTTAAAGGAAATGATTTATATAAGCAAAACCAAACTTAATAGCAAATATTAACTATATCAATCAATACCAGATGCTATAAAGAACAATCTTCATGTTCCAAGCATATGTTTTACAATTTATGTTTAATAAAATGAGAATTTATCATGTGTACTATATGTCTATTACTTATTCCATTTTATATTAACAAAAAGAATAGCTATAAAAATGTATAATGATGGGTAAATGGGTAACAGGTTGATCTCAGGTATCAAATATCATGCCATTTCTAATAAGTATTTAAAATATGCAGTATCAATAAATATTTCCAATCAAGATTTTACCTAGCAGAGGAATAAAATCACAGATTTCTGTAACATTTGTCTTAATCCTATAAAGAAAAGATTCTAATGGACAACAATAGTTTTAGTAATACTTATATTTATCTCTGCTTGTTGGATATACATTAAAATACAAATTATAACCATTGTTCAATGCATGCTTAAGCAAAGAAATGGTCATAAACAATGAAGAAAAGATAAACAAACCTATCTCTGCAAATAAAACCTGCAGACTTTTCACCTTCCTCCTTTTGCATATAACTAGAATAAGCTTTTTACAACAAAAGACACATAAAAGCATTAATATGCACCGAATTGGAGGGAAGCATAGTGGGACTTTGCCTAAATGATAAAGACCGTGAATGACAAAGGAAAAAAATGAAAACACTAGATTAAACTGAATTTTGTTCCATGTTCAAACAGACGAGTCCAAAGTCTGGGTGAAGGACAAGTTCTCAGAAATTGGATTTCTTAAAAAGTTGCTATAGTTAATAATCATTGATATTTGGCAGATGGCACAATTTTTAACATGGTTGACTTATGCCATAAACACCTTACTGTATTAAAAATTTATTATTAGTGAAATTATAAATATACTGAATATTTTCATGAGTTACCAGAATGTTACTAATTTCAATTTTAGCAATTTCTTACCATATCACCCTATTGTGTAAACTTTTCTGTGGTCTCAGTATAGAATAAGAAAATTGACTTTCATATACTTTTTCTCTGTAGCTACATCTTACCTCTTCCTTCCTCTAATCTGTGCCTTCTGATTACACGCTGCCGTTTTTCTTCTTGTCGTAACTGAAGGTGTTCTTCAATGTTAACCCCAGGTACTGGGACAGCTAGATGATGGACCCCACACCCCCCCAAAAAATGTATGTTACATAATAGCTATGACAGAACTATACAAAATTCAACAAAGTAAAAGCTAGCAAAAACGTTACCTAAAACACAGTTATTTTCACTGCAAGAATCTTAGCAAAAAAGGTGCTTCAGAGGATAACTTGTTAAACATAATAAAAAAAGAAAACAATCCTTAGCAAAAAAGGGAAAAAGAAATCTCATCCCTTTAATAATATCATATTGTCAGTTACATAAAAGCACTACTGCATATATTAACTACTATCTTAACTTTTTAAACATCTATCTAAAAAGAAATTGTTTAAACTATCAAAATTGCTGAGTTGAGGACAACATGTTCAGTATAATAAATCGATTTACCTAAAAGAAGATCTAAAGGTATCATTTCTTTCACTGCATCAAGAATGCCTCTTTGTCTGGCCTCCTGACCATCCAACTCTCTTGCACAAGCCTTGCAGCATCCACACACAGCACAGCCAGATTCTCCAGAACCACAACCACAGATCCTTTAAAAGAAAAAAAAAAAAAAAAAGACAATTGAAATCTTTCTAATCTTAATTTAAAATGCTTTTCTATAACTTCTTTTCCACATTTTTGAGATTAAATGCGTCAGCAATGAAATCACCTCTTCAAATCAGGATGTCCATTTTAAAGAAAAGGTATGAAGAGAATAATAATTAAAAACAAGAGTTTATTAAGTTCCCAATAGGCATAACTGGTATATTACTACAGAAAATACAAATTCTGCTATCATCAAAGCCACTATTTTAAAAATCTTTTAGAAGTTTTTGCAGTTAGTGATACACTTAGTATTAAGTGGCCTGGATGGGTTGGAAAGCTAAAAAAAATACAAGCGGACAATATTGCTATCTAGCAGATAAATGAAGACAGGTGTTGGCAGCCTTCAGCAAGTGAAGTGAGCCCAGCCTGTCAGCTTCATACATTAAGTCTCCTACTCAAGCTCTTCTGTATATGCCATCATCTCTCATTTTCTCCTTTCACCGTGTACAATTATTTGTTATTTTTCCTTCTTTGTCCCTTTCATATCAATTGTACACTACATGGTATTTGCTGACAAAAACCCTCCCAGAAATTGGCTAGTGGGTCAGTGAGCAACTAATTTTTAGTCATATATTTCGTAGAAGTCATAGCTTTAATGTTATTCATTGGATCAGTCCTTAAAAACTTTCGATAGCCTCAATGAGCCCCTGTACCTCCAGATCTGTGAAATGTCTGGCTTTTAAAAGCAAGCATTACAAATAATTTGCATCATCACTAACTACACAGTTAAAATTAATACAATTAATATGCCCTACAGAATTGTCCGTGGATACTGTTTTTAAATAGTGTTTCTGACATCAATTCTTTTCAAACTTTTCCAAAAAACTGAAGAGGTGAGAACACTTCCTAATTCATTTTATGAGGTTAGGAATACCCTGATACCAATGTCAGACAAAGGCACTACAAAAAACAAAACAAAAAAAACCCCCAAAAACCTATAGATCAATATCCCTTATAGACACTGATGCAAAAATACTCAACAAAATATTAACAAATTGAATTTGCAGCATGTTTAAAGAATTATACACCATGACCAAGTGGGATTTATTGCTGGAATGCAACATATGAAAATCAATCCATGTAATATTCTACATTAACAGAATGAAGGGAAAAACCACATGATCATCTCAATTGATGAAGAAAAAGCATTTGACAAAATTCAATACCCTTTCATGATTTAAAAGAAAAAAAAAGAAAACTCAAAAACTAGGAATAGAAGGAAACTACCTCAACATAATAAAAACCATATGTGAAAAACTCACACATATGAACATCATACTCAATGATTATGAGACTGAAAGCATTTTCTCCAAGATCGGGAACAAGACAAGGACGCCCCTCTGAACACTCCTTTTCAACATACCACTTGAAGTTCTAGCCAGAGCGATTAGGTAAGAATAAAGAAATACAAGTTATACAAACTTGAAAGGAAGAAGTAAAATTATCTCTGTTCACGATTTACAATCTGATATGGAAAAAACCCTAATGATGCTATACAAAAAAACTGGTAAAACTAATAAATTAATTCAACAAAGTAGCAGGTTACGAAATCAACACACAAAAATCAGTTGCACTTCTAAACACAAACAATGAACAATCTGAAAAGAAAATTACAAAAACAATTCCATAGATCAAAAAGAATAAAATATTAGTAATTAACTTAACCAAGGAGGTTAAAGATTTGTATAATGAAAACTACAAAACCCTGCTGAAAGAAATTAAAGATAACGTAAACAAAAATACATTCCATGTTCATGGATTGGAAGACAATATTGCTAAGATGTCAATATTACCCAAAGCGATCTATAGACTTAATACAATCTCTATTAAAAATCCCAATGTTTTTTGCAGAAATAGAAAAAAACCTATCCTAAAATTCATATGGAATCTCTAGGGATCCTGAATAACCAAACAATCTTAAAAAAGAATGATAAAGTACTCACACTTCCTGACTTTAAAACTTACTACAAGCTACAGTAATCAAAAGTGTGGTACTGGCACAAAGACAGTCATATAGACCAATGGAATAGAATAGACAGCCCAGAAATAAAACTTTACATATGTGGTCAAATGATTTTTGACAAAGGATCTAAGATGATTCAATAAGGAAAAGCAGTCTTTTCAACAAATGGTGCTGAAAAAACTGGATATCCACATGCAAAAGAATGAAGTTGGACCCTTACCTAACACCATATGCAAAAATTAACTCAAAATGGACCAAAGACCTAAATGTAAGATCTAAAACTATTAAAAAAAAACAACAAAACTCTTAGAAGAAAACATACAGCAAACACTTCATAACATTTTATTGGGCAACGATGTCATGGATATAACATCAAAGGTACAGGCAACAAAAGAAAAAACAGACAAATTGGACTTCATGAAAATTTTAAAAATTTATGCATCAAAAAAGCAATACCAACAGAGTAAAAAAGCAACCCATAGACATGATTTTTTATTTGCAAATTGTATATCTGATAACAAGTTAATATCCAGATTATATAAAGAACTCCTAAAACTAAACAACAAAAAAACAAACAACCTGATTCAAAAATGAGCAAAGGACTAGAAAAGATATTTCTCCAAAGAAGATCTACAAATAGCCTAGCAGCACATATAAAGATGTTCAACATCACTAACCATTGGTGAAATTCAAATCAAAACCATAATGAAATACTACCTCACACCCATTAGGATGGCTACAAGCAAAATAACAAGTGTTAGTGAGGATGTAGAGTAATTGTAACACCTGTGCACTCTTGGTGGGAATGTAAAATGGTACAGCCACTGTGGAAAGTTGTATGGCAGTACCACAAAAGATTAAAAATAGAATTGCCATATGATCCAACAATTCCACTTCTGGGTATATATCCCAAAGAACTACAAGCAGGGTGTCAAAGAGCTATTTGTATAGCCATGTTGACAGCAGCATTATTCACAATAGCTAAAATGTGGGGAGGCAACCCAAGCATTTACCAACAGATGAATGGATAAGCACAACATGGTATATATATACAATGGGATATTAGTCTTAAAAAAGAAGGAAATTCTGACATATGATACAATGTGTATAAGCCCTGAAGACATTATGCTAAGCAAAATAATCCAGCCACAAAAAGACAAACATGATTCCATTTATACGAAGTACTTAGAGTAATCAGAATCACAGAGAGAAAGAAAGTAGAAAGTAGAACGGTGGTTGCCAGAAGCAGGGGAGTGGAAAGAATGGAGAGTGGCCATCTTCACTCTGGGCTTTTTTATTCACAAAATTTCCTTTACTCCCCCAAATCAGCCAATTAGCAGAAATCTGATCTTAAAAAGGACATCCCATTATGTTACATTAGCCATAACTGGCAATATAAAAAATGGAATTAAAAAGTCTCCCTAACATTCTAAGGGAAAACTACATTCCTATTCTGTTGAACTCACATATTAACTTTATTTTTGACAATAATATAGAACCTTGGGGAAAAAATGTGGTCCATTAAGAGGACACATATAACAAGGATAAATATAACATGTATAGTGCAACTTCAGAAGTGAGAGTATCGAAAATACCTAAAATTGCAAACAGTAAATTTAATTTAAAAGAAAATGATATATCCCTAATCGAGTACTCTATATGATATTTGATAATTCTACTCAGAAAAGATTCATGTTCAACAAAAATGTGGCATTAAATGGGCTTAGAAAAAGAGTAAAGGCATAACCCAAGCCTTAAAGAATTTATGACCTGTTTTAAAAAATGGTTTATATGAATCAAATTAAAGAAAGGTAACCTTAGAGATGACACTAAATTAGAAATTATTATAATAGAAAAGAATTATAAGTATAATGGTTTCTTAGCCTTTTGGCTAAGATCAAGTGAGGAATTATAAGTATATACCAACAATGCCTTTAAGAAACAACATAATAAAATATACTCTAGAAAATTTTTGAAAAAAGATGTGTTCAGCACATTTTCTTCTGTAGGAATAATTTTCTTACCCTCCAGGGACTCTGTCTGGACGCCCACTACTGACACAGCTGGCTCCATAACCTGTACAGTCTCCACACACAGTACAAACCATGCACTGCTCCAGCTTCCATTTATGCATGCCTGGAGGGCACATCATGGACTTCTCATCTTTTTCATCTAACTCTTCTTCCAGATCTTCATCCATTGCTGTTGCCATATTTTCAACTCCAAACCCTATTTGACAGATCAATTTATAATTTTACGTAGATTATTCCCATGTTTAAAAAATGGATGATAATATTTCCCAATTAAAAAAATACAAGACACTATGGCAGCACAATTCACAACTGCAAAGATGTGGATTCAACCCGAGTGCCCATCAATTCATGAGTAGATTAATAAAATGTGGCATATGTATACCATGAAGTACTACTCAGCCTTAAAAAAGGATGAATCAATGCCTTTTGCAACAATTTGGATGGAACTGGAGACCATTCTCCTAAGTGAAATATCTCTTAAGATTGAAAAAACAAACACCGCATGTATTCATTACTAAATTGGAACTAACCGATAAGCACTTGGGGAAATAAAACTCAGTGGAAATCAAGCAGTGAAGAGAGGGGAGGAGGGAAGGTGCAAAAACATACCTAATGGGTACACCGAACACTATTTGGGTGATGGACACACCTATAGCCATGACTGAAGCATTACAAAAGCAATCCATATAACCAAATACATTTGTATCCTCTTAATATTTTAAAATTAAAAAAAATACAAGATACCATGCTAAGCCAAGTGATTATACAAAGAAATGCTCAAATATAAGATTAACAAAAATAAATTTTAATTTAGGGACCACTAACAAACGCTCTCCCCATTTCATTTCTGCAAAGGGAGGTAGGGAAGACTATTGTCAAACATAAACTCTTAGTTGCTACTTTCTGTCAATAATACTTTCAAACATTTTCCAATTTTAATCCCTCTTTTCCAGCCTCACTACCAACATTTTCATTCAATAGACCAAGGAAAGTCTCCTAACCATGCTCTAAGCCAAGAATACCAAGAATCCCCTCCACTCTAGAACAGCTTCCTAAAACACATATTTGATCCTGTGACTTTACAATTGATAAACCTCCAACACCTTTCCAAGGTCTTTAGAACAAAACTCCTCAGCAAGAGACATTCACCACAATATGGCTCCTAATTTTCTCCAATCTCATATCTTTTCCCTCTGCTTTCCAAACATCCTGTGTCTTTTCACGTGCTCAGGGCCTTTGCTCATCCCTGCTCCCTCTGCCTCTCCCTTCCTCATATAAAAGATGCCTCTCCCTATCTCATCTACCAGACAAACTCCTTTTCAGCCTTCAAAAATTCAGCTCAGAAGTCATTTCCTATAAGAGCACTTACTACCTTTTCCAGGAAGTCAATCACTATCTCCTCAAAGCCTATTTATATTTCAATTACAACTTTTTAAATCATGTTATAATTCATTCCATTTTTTTTTATTGAACATCTACTATATTCCAGGGATTCCTTTATGGCAAAGAATCAACAAACTTTTTGTAAAGGGCCAAACTGTAAAATAATGGCTCTATGAGCCATAAGTCTTTGTCACATTTTTTATAACCCTTATAAATGTAAACTCCATTTTCAGCTTGGAGGGCTAATACAAAAATGGTATCAGTTAATAATTTGCAGACCTCTGCTCTAGGTACTAAGGATTATGATAGTGAGCTTTTATAAAGCTTATAATCTAGTAAGAAAGACAGATATTAATCAAATAACCATATAGAAATTTTTTAAATAACTGTGATAAGGTTTTGAAGGAACATACAGTACTACAAGAGCACATATGGGAGGTCAAATCTGAGGGAATTTAGCAATTACTTTTTATGTTTCACTTTCCTACTAGATTTAGATCCTCAAAGGCATGGTTGATTCCTGAGATCTAGATGAGTCTGCAGTCAAGAAGGCCAAAAAGAGATAAACTTGTTTTTGTTAATTTATACAGAGCTTAATCCTCAAAATCATTGATACTTTAAGCACAGTTCATGCTTAGTTCTAATAATATGTTTATATTGTCTTACTCTCTAGCCCATACATAATTAAAAACAGAAAACCAGAAATTGGAGCGAAGGGTATCGACATACTACTAGTAGCTAGAAGCAAAAATTGAGAGCAAGAAGAAAGTAGACACGCTGCTTAAAACAAACAAACAACAACAAAAACAAAAAAAGAAAAACCCACTAGGGTTTTTCTTTCATTCTTCTACAAGTAGAAGAATGAAAGAATAAACCCCTCTTCCTTTAAATAGCTTGAGGATTGGGGCAAAGGATACTGTGAAGAAGGTGCATCTATAATTTAGTCTTTTCATGTCAAAGAGTGAGAATATTCATAAGGATCACTCTTAGTTGTTGAGAACAGATTAACTTACAGGTGGCATATGCTATTAAAGAGGAAGATAATATTTGCCAGATAGACCACTGCCAAAAATGGTTAAAACTGAAAACATGTGGTATAAAAAGAATAAAAAGTTTGAAAAATTCACTTTTCTGGAATAATTTAGTCACCAAAAATGCTAAGTCAAAGAGGCACTATTATATTAGGTAGACTTTAGAAAAACATATAAGCCAGCTCACTTGCTCAGAAATTTAAAATTTAAAGTGTATTCAATTTTTCTAGTGATTTATTAGCAATTATCAAATAAGAAATTTAGTGGTTTTCTAACTAATAAGTATGAAATCAGAGAGCCACTAATTTTGAAAAAAGTAAAATTCTTCACTATGTTGTTTTAAAAAACTAATAAAAAGACAACACAAATTTTAAAATCCAAAAATTAAACACCTACCTTTCCCTCCTTGGTTCATAGCACCAGTGTCTCGTCCACATTGTCCTTTATTATTTACACCAAACGTCCAAACTTCTCCATTCTTCATTAAAACACAAGTGTGAGCTTTGCCCATAGCTACCTGAGTTACAAAATGGCCCTTCAAATCAGTTACCAAACCTGTAGGAAAGATACAAATTTGGTAAAAACAACAAAAAAGCCCTTGTGAGCCTAGTAAAAGAACTACCTTCAATGAAGAACTTTTTATTTCTGGGGCAAAATAATTCACTAAAATGGGAAATAAGTGGCCAAAAGACTGACAGAATATCACTAAATTAATATTTTAATTTTATGATGTAGTTTCAATGAATCTTAAAATGTTATCATCTAGACTTGGGACAAATCTTTACTTTAGCATTATCTCAAGCTCACTTTTTCCAAATGCTTCCTCTAAACCGATACCTCCCAACAGTACTCAGAAGGGCCAGTAGTTCTCAAACTTTTCTGATTTAAGTACAAAGAAGCCCATAAATCATTTACTTTACCTGCTTTGACCTGCCATAGCAAAACAAAGTAACACACTTGCCATAGTATACTGAAATTACATTGTTTTTGTAGAAACCTGTCAGATTTTGCAAAGCAGTACTTTCTAATCCTTTTCAACCTTTGATGCTTTCTTCCAAAATCCAATACACAGCTATTACCTAAACTTCACTTATTCACATATTAATTTCATTATACTTGTCATAACCAAGTGCCACCCATATTATCTACTTAATATTTTTTGCAACAACTTTAAATTGATTGAAGCATTTTTAATCTTCTCAAGTAGTAATACTCAAAGATTATTGAATATTTTTCTAATATACATTAAAATAAAAACATTTTTTAAAAATTAAAGTGTTTGTTTTATTTAAATTATAAATAATATCAATCTCACATCACACTTTGGGAAAACTGTCCTATATTATTAACTCAGATATCATTTCCTTAAGATGGCCTTCCCTTTCACCTTACACTAGTTTAGGTCTTTTGTTAAGAGCATCTCAAAAACTCCCACTTTTAGTATTTAGCACACTTGAAAAAGATGTGTGTGTGTATGTGTATAACAGTAGTATTTATTATTATTAACAGTACTAGCTGACATGCCTTGAGACCTTGTATGTGCCAGGCTCTATGCTGAGCATTTCTTAAGCATTATCTCCTGTCATTTTTATAACAACCATATGAAGCAGGTACTATCATTGGCTACCTTTTGGCAGTGGAAAAAACAAAAAGAAAGCTATGAAAGATTAAGTAAACTGTTACCCAATTAAAAAGTGTTGGTGCCAGATTGTCTCTCAGCTCCTCAAAAAGGCAGGGACCCCATGTCTGTCTGGTCTACCAATCCCTGACATACCATCAGTGCTCAATAAACATATAAATTTCCACCAGCCCTAGCCAAGAGGACTTTAGTAAGCAGCAGTTATACTGAATATTATTTTTAAATTATACAGTAGCCCACCGCAAAATTTTAATTCACTCTGACCAATGCAGCCAACTTGGATTCTGAACATTACCCCCTTAAGCCAGTTCACATATCATCTGGGTACAGCTCAACTTTATAATTAATTGCTATAAATGTTCTATATATGTCATTTTCTCAGCATAAGACAATTACTTAAACTAATAATCATAAACTTCATAAACATTAATACCGGTTTCCTTCTTACAAAGAAATTCAAAGGCTTTACATATTTATCTCACATAAAATCCTTCCAAGTGGAATGCCTCATTCATTATACTCATTTCTAACTGCTACAAAGAAAATCTAGCAAACAAGTTCTTGAGATTAGAGTTTATAAATATAAAACTATTTAACTAGTGCTATCCCTCATACCTACTTCTTAAATTTTTGGTTTATCAGTCACCCAGTCACTTAACAAGTAATTCCTGAGACCCTACCATGTGCCAGACACTGTGCTAGGCACTGGGGATATAAGAGCCAATAGAGACAGAGAGAATTTCACTCTAACAACCTAACAGAGGAGATACATAATTCTATAATTATAAATCAGCTTTGTTATGAAAATCATTTCCCCAGGGTACTAGCATTACTCCAAGGGACATGTCACATGAGCAACTAACTGAGTTTACAGAAAGCTTCCAGAGAAAGTATTAGCTAAGGTGAAGCTTCAGTTGCCAAGCTCTATGACTAGATGTACATGAAACTAGCAACAGTGCTCCTAGTGACAAGATACGAAAGAAAATTTGGAAGGACATGTAAAAAAAAAGTAGAGAAACCATACTACAAATACTAATTTTATAAACATATCTTTATAATACATAATGAATTAGTATTGAAACTTCTTTGCATACAAGTAAAAAGATGTTTAAGGTTTTTCACTTACTTGAACTATCAGAGTAAATGGCATCTTTTCCAAACATGTATAGTTCTCCATCTTTAGAAATAACAGAACTACTTCCATTATTACAGGCTGTATATACCACAATCTTTCCTTCCATCTTAATTATCTTTTTAGGTTTATAGGGTTTTGATTGCCGTCTGCTCTTTGCTTAAAATAAAATTAAATTAATTTAAGACATCTATGTACAAATAATAATGACTCATATATAAAGCCCAAAGAAAAAACTTACAATTTGCATTTATGATACATTTTATTTATTTTCACAAAGGCCTGGGCTTCCCACGTGCAAATTAAAATAAGTCAACCTGTCAGTCTCAACTGATCCATTAACATTTAGACTATCACTGCCACATCATCCTTCTTTGTAATGCACTGAAATTTCCAATGGGAGACACTAGTTTTCTACCTAAATTCTGGGGGGCCCAATCTCTGGATTAGCTATTACATTATCAACACAATTACATTAGTATATATATAATCTCCTTTTCTCTCAAAGTGCAACTCACATGTATTCTTACACTAGATCCTGGAAAGCAAATAAGTTCCTCAGTCATTAAACAAATATTAAGCAGCCAAACCAAGTCAATGAGATTGTAAGGAAAGGAGATATACAAATGGAAAGAAAGTGAATAAATCTAAATGTGCTAGTTCAAGAATCCTCTGCTCTCAAAAACTAAATCCTTGAAATATGCAAAAGATGGGAAACATCAATCAGCTGTTCCTTTAGCCAATCCCAGTTCCCCTACATGCCTTTCAGAATTAAAACATATTGCTGTGCTGGAGTTTCAAATATAATTATATTTTTGATATAACATGATCCACTTCCATATATACAGCAAGTAATTTACCTGGTGCTCAAAGAAAGAACAATGTCCTCCAAATACTACAAGGAAAAACTGGCTGCGCTGAAGTTTCTGAGAGATGGTAATATGCTTTATGGCTATTTTAAGAGATTTTCCAGAATAACTTTTATTTTCACATGATTTTTACATTATGTGTTGATTTAAAAACCTAATCCCTGTAAGGTGCTATTCCAATGTGCTACAATGTACAAAGTATGTGACAAGCTACAAAAAGAGAAAAATGACACTTTTGAGTAAGACTCTGAGCAGAAATATAGAAAATATGAGATAAACAAAATTATTTATTTTTCATTGCTGAGCAATGATTTCATCATAGAGAAATAACACCAAGAACATAACACTATTAGATAAGATTACATAAGGTTTATCTTCTTTCTGGAATATATATTCCTTCCAATGTCTTGGAGTTCCTAAAATAATCTACTGGAACAAACAGGTTTTTAAAATAACACTAACTAACAAAATAAGCATATATTCTCAGATGAATAGTCATGTATCCATAAAGCATAAAATTTCATGAAGATGAACTCTAGGAAATAAGCAGCTACATTTCTTTAACAAACAGTAATGCACCACTATGAACTGAATATGCCCCAACGTAAAAACCTCTATTAATTGGTGAGGTTAGTGTTATTGAAAATGATAAACTTTGTTAATAAATTTCACATTATTTTTATTAAATGCCCAGTTGATCAGTCAACTTACTTGACTCTCCATCTTCTCCTTTACTAGCAGATCCTGTAAAGAATATGCTTCCATCTTCTGCAACTAAAAGGGCGTGAGAGCCATCATGTCCAACTGAGAAGTGTACTATCTTTGGAGATTTTGTAATTGGTAGCTCAACCCATTTTCCTGCTGAAGGACCACCTTGTTTGATTCCAAGACTCTGGTATTTGCCAGTGTAATATATCTTTTATAAGCAAAAAAAAAAAAAAGGAAATTATAGTACTTTTGGGAGTAGTGCATCAGGTATCACATGAGAGAAAAAAAGAATGTAGTTATTTTATTGCAAAACAAAAATAATAAGAAATGAAGCTTTTCTTTTACACTATTCAACTTCTGTGAGCTGAGCAAGAAAGAAATAACATACATTTTGCCAAAAGAAATAGTTCATAATAGTTTTTTGTATCTATACTTATAATTGTTCATATTTATTTCCATAAATACGCTCCAAACTCGAGTAGGAAATTCATAAAATCTTCAACTCACTTTTTCCAGTTTTAAAAACCTACATAAATATACCATATTTGCCTAATAACTTTAAATTTTAGAATTCTTTTAATTATCTTACTTTCCCCTTACACCCACTAGATAAGAAAAAAGTTTCCATCTCTATAGACTGACCTCTATAATCTATAACTTAATGATACATGCTCCTATCTTCCCCAACTTGTACTTTGTGTATTTCTTCACAGTTACAGTCCTATTCACTAAAATTAAAACACAAAAAATGAATTCATCCCAACTCAAAAAATTATAAGAACTCCACAATTAAAATTAAATATCTATAAAAAATGTTATAAATTTTATAGTTTTATAGACTTAAATGTCACAATTTTGTTTCAAAATATAGGCATACATCAGAGATATTGTGGGCTTGATTCCAAACCATTGCAATAAAGCAAGTCACAGATTTTTTTGTTTCCCCAGTGCATATAAAATATTGACCCTATATTGTAGTCTATTAAGTATTCAATAGCATTATGCCTAAGAAAACAATCTATATACCTTAATTTAAAAATACTTTATTGCTAAAAATGCTAATGATCATAGAGCCTTCAGCAAGTTATAATTTTTTGTGCTGGTGGTGAGTCTTGATGTTGATGGCAGCTGATTGATCAGGGTGGTAGTTACTAATTGATCAGGGCGGTTGGGGTTGTGGCAATTTCTTAACATTAAACAAAAAGGAAGCTTGACACATCGATTGACTCTTCCTTTCATGAAAGATTTCATGTAATGCTGTCTGCCAGCATTTTATACACAGAACTTCTTTCAAAATTGGAATCAATGCTCTCAAACTCTGCTGCTGATTAATTACCTAAGTTTATGTAATATTCTAAATCCTTTGTTGTCACTTCAACAATGTTTACAGGAGTACAGCAAAGAAACCATTTTCTTCACCCATCCGTAAGAAGCAACTCCTCATCTATTCAAGTTTGATCATGAAATTGTAGCAATTCAGTCCCATCTTCGGGCTCCACTTCTAATTCTATTTCTGTTGCTATTTCCACCACATCTGCAGCTACTTCTTCCACTGAAGTCTTGCACTCCTCAATGTCATCCATGAGGGTTGGAATCAACTTCCTCTAAACTTCGATTAACGTTGGTATTTTGACCTCCTTCCATGAATCACGAATATTCTTTTTTTTTTTTAAGTCTCGCTCTGTTACCCTGGGTAGAGTGCAGTGGTGTCATCGTAGCTCACTGCAACCTCAAACTCCTGAGCTCAAGTGATCCTCTTGCTTCAGCCTCCCGAGTAGCTGACACTATAGGCGCACACCACCGAACCAACTAATTTTCTATTTTTGGTAGAGATGGGGTCTCGCTCTTGCTCAGGGTGGTCTCGAACTCCTGAGCTCAAACAATCCTCCTGTCTTGGCCTCCTAGAGTGCTAGGATTACAGACTGCACCCGGCCAATCACAAATATTCTTCATGGCATCTAGGTTGGAGAATCCTGTCTAGGTCTTCAACTGACTTTACCCAGATACATCAGAGGAATCACTGTCTTTGGCAACTAAAGCTTTATGAAATGTATTTCTTAAAGATTAAGACTTGAAAGTCAAAATTACTCCTTGATCCAGTCTGCAGTTTGGATGCTGTGTTAGCAGCCATGACAACATTAATCTCTTTGCACATCTCCATCAAAGCTCTTGGGTGATCAGGTGCATTGTCAATGAGAAGTAATATTTTGAAAGGAATCTTTTTACCTGAGCAGTAGGTCTTAATGGTGGGCTTAAAATATTCAGTAAATCATGTTGTAAACAGATATGCTGTCATCCAGTCTTTGTTGTTCCATTTCCAGAGCACAAGCACAGTAGAGGTAGCATAATTCTTAAAGGCCCTAGAATTTTTGGAATGGTAAATGAACACTGTCTTCAACTTAAAGTTGCCAGCTACATTAGCCTCCAACAAAAGAGTGGGCATGTACTCTAAAGCTTTCATGACAGGCACTGACTTTATCTCCCTAGCTAAGAAAGTCCTAGATAGTATCTTCTCCCAATAGAAGGCCGTTTTGTCTACACCCAAAATGTGTTGTTTAGTGTAGCCACCTTCATCAATGATATTAGCTAGATTTTCTGGATAACTTGATGCAGATTCTACATCAGCACTTGCTGTTTCACCTTGAACTTTGATGTTATGGAGACATATGACTTCTTTCTTTAAGCCTCATGAACCAACCTTGGATAGATTTCAACTTCTCTTCTGCAGCTTCCTCACCTCTCTCAGCGTTCATAGAATGGAAGAGAGTTAGGGCCTTGCTCTGGATTAGGCTTTGGCTTTAGGAAATATTGTTATTGGCTTGATCTTCTATCCAGACCACTCAAACTTTCTCCATATAAGCAACAAGGCTGTTTCACTTTCTTGTCATTCCTGTGTAGCAGGTTTAATTTCCTTCAAGAACTTTTCCTTTGCATTCATAATTTGACTAAATATTTGGCGCAGTATTTGGCTAAATATTTCAGCCTATCTTGGCTTTCAACATGCCTTCCTCACTAAGCTTAATTGCTTCCAGCTTTTGATTTAAAGTGAGAGACATGTAACTCTTTCCTTCACTTACACACTTAAAGGCCATTGTATGATTATTAATTGACCTCATTTCAACATCGTTGTGTCTCAGGGATGAGGGAAGCTCGAGGACAGGGAAAGGCATGGGGGAATAGTTGGTCAGTGAAGCAGGTAGAACACCATAATGCTTTTTTTTTAAATCCATTAAGTACATCGTCTTATGTGGGCACAGTTTGTAGTGCCCCAAAACAGTTACAATAGTAACATCAAAGATCACTGATCACCATAAAATATATTATAATAATAATGAATAAGTCTGAAGTATTATGATAATTACCAAAATACAAAACAGTGACAACAAAGTAAGTATACGCTATTGGACAAATGGTACCAATAGACTTGTTCAATGTAGGGCTGTCACAAACCTTCAATTTGTAAAAAAAAAATGCAATATCTGTGAGGGGCAGTTAAGCAAAGCACACTAAAATGAGGTATGCCTATACTATTTTCAACATGAATAAAATGTTGCCATATAAAAACAAAATAATTTTAAATCAAAATTTTAAATTGATGATTAAACATGTGAATTATATAAACTAATCAACAGATTGTACCAAATACATCTTAAAGCAGAGAATGTTAATTTTTACTCCCAAAAAGTAATTTACCTTCCCATTTGCTGTTTTCATTAGTGCAAACTCTCGTCCTGCACCAAGAACTGCTGACTCTTCATCAAATCCTGTACCTAAAATACAAAACTAATAAATACTATTGCAGTTCTAATATGAATAATTCCAAGTAAAACATGTACTCAGCATGTATCGTGAGTGATTGAAATGTTAATTCAATTAATATCACTCAAAAAAAGATGACAATAGGTCATATGCCTGAATTTTTAAAAATATTAACAATAATATACCTATTAATGATATAGGTATATTATTAATATACCACTACTGAAGGAAAGTTATCATAATCTTATCTTGTTCCAAATCAGTACCAAACTAATTTTTAAAATATAAACAAAAAAAAATTTTTTAAACTCAATGTCAGGAATATTCCTTGAATTAATGTGTAAGAATCGATTTTTATTGAGCGTTTATTAGGTACCAGGCATTATAGAGTTCATGAGCCTTACCTCATTTGATTCTTAAAATTATATTGTTCAGTCTACAAATGAGCAAATATGCTCCATAAATTTAAATACACATATGTGCATAAACACACACAGATCCTTATGCATATTTTCAAACTGTAAAGCTATGAGTAATTATAACTTTATGTGTGGCACATTTTGTTCTTTTGTCCAGTTATACAAGCTACTAATTAATTTATAGGCTTTTTAAGTTTAAACACTATAATCTCAATTCAATATTTTTTCTATGGAAAAATTATTAAAAAACACTACATAATTAAATTAAAATATGCAAAGTACAGTGCTAACATCAAGTTTATTAGATTTAATGAGATAGCAATCAAAAATGGTGGATCTGGCAAAGAACCCCAAAAGTTAAAGAATGGCACTATTAAACTTGGATTGGCATGGCAAACCAAAATTGAGACCCCTGAGGAACTTGAGATCCTAATTATTTCTATAATACTACAAGAGTAAGTAGACTAAGACCAAGAAATACTCTGTGGTTATATTTCTGTATCCAAATGAAAGGCCACTCACAGGTCTTAAGGCCTATTACCATTTCAAAATCTATGGGATCATTCTATGATCACTTTGAAAATCTGTTCAAATAAAAATTAAAGAGTTCAATGAGAGAACTATGTATATTATTATAGTAACATTTATAGTATGTTTTCAAATTTTTAAATAATTAAAGATGGAACATATACAATAATAACATTCACCAGTGTGCCTCTATAATTCTTATTAAATGTAAGTTTATTTTCTTTTGCTCTATTCAAAATGAAAATGGAAAATTATTAGTCACTTTCTTAAAATGATCTTCAAATATCTGTTTAAAGGTTCTATTTCCTACTTATACATATTAATTCAAAATTATGTTTTATAGTAACAGATACAAAATAGCTGTTAAAATACAAACTGAACTGCTGAAAACGCAATGTTAGTTTTTAAAAGAATAAAGAATCTGAAAATTAAAACATGGTAAAAAGGCTTATTTTGCCATCTTACTTATAATATGCAAATCCTTTTCCAGATCAAACAGTGAGATACCACAGGCATGTAAGCATTTTCTGGCCAGTTTAAGTTGTAATTCTTGTTGTAGCACAGGTTCAGTACTTGTGGCAAATATTCTGACAACAAAGCCATCCTTAAAAAAAGAAAACATCCACAGCATTACATTGCATAAATTGGTCTTTCAAGGCTCTATAGTCCATCCAATAAAAACTAAATAACTTAAAAGAAAGGAAGTCTATTTACACTAGTTACTCATAATTCAGAGTACTTACATCTCTTGAAGCAGCTATCTGATTAATATATTCTCCATCAGTGAATAAAATATTTTGACCTTCAGTGTGGCAATCTGCACAAAAGGAAGAAAAAGTAATTACATTACAATATAAACGATCACCTCACAAAATGAATTTACTCCACTGCTGAAGTCAAAATGAGAGTTCTCCACGCAATAAGGGTAAACTTAAACTCAAAAGGAGACTGTGCTTTTTAATAAAAAATTACAAATTAGCAGAAACTAAATAATTCAACTAATAATACTTATTCCATTTTGTTCTTATATTTATAAATCTTCCATAACCAAGGACCTGAGATCCCACCTAATTTCAAAATGAATTAGTATCAGATATAGTCTGATAGTAAACATGCACCACGATGAACAAACTATAATATTGGTTATAATCATTTCAACACAATCACATGCGATGTAGCCAACACTCTAGCCTCAGACATACGTCACAGTCATTAGTGTCACAGAAAAATACAGACAGACCTAAAGCTTCTCTATTGAAGTCTCTCGTGTCCAACTACAGATATCCCTTGCTTTGTAAAATGGATGATGTTCAAAACCAGTTCTGTATTTCCCACTTAGAAATTCAATGTTTGTTTCCAGCACTTTAACATTTAGCCTGCTCTAAACTTTTTAAACATTTGTCCTCCACAGAGAAGACAAATCTATGCTTAGGTATTTCTTTTTGTCTCAAAGTAGTCATATGTCTTTATTAAAAAATCATATTTTATCAATACTGTATATATCTCTGTAGAACATTCCGCTATATACTTTGATCAAAATAATGCACAAGCTCAATTGCAACAAGGGATACCAGTATTACAGAAGGACCACTGGAACATGTGTTAGTGACTGCTACTAACTAACATGAAACTATAAGCAAAATCAACATCTAAGTATAAACTTTATCCTTTTAGAAAAACAAATGTTCAGCAAGCAAATATAAAAGCACACACACACACTTCCCCAAATAACTGCAGAGAACTAGGATGAATCTCTCCAGTAATCATAATACCAAAAAAAATTTCATTTCTAGTTGCACCTGAATCAAGAAAACATAAAATTCTGTTTTGGAATGCAGTAATGGAGCCCACCCAAATAAGCTGAATTACTCTATGTCTTTGCCCAGGAGCTTCATACTAGCATACTTCCTTATTATAAATATGCAAAACACAGGCAGACCCTTACCAAATAGAGAATTCAGTGATCACAAACTGGAAATAGAAACTGGGAGACAAGGCCCACTGGTAGCCCAAGAGACTTGGTAATCAAAGAGAGGAGAAATCGAAAGAAAGAGTTCCTAGTCCACTGTACAGAATACAAAGAGGCGCAAGAAAGATGCTTCTCAAGCTCTAAGCAGTAAGATTTTAAACTAAAAAGCAAAGAAGAAAAACTCATTATAATTTCAGACAAATGCAGGGGTGAGGAGTGAAGCGGCGCAAGAAGAGTAGCAAAAAGCCTCATGATTTGAGGCCACTGCCACCAGACACAGAGAGTAAATGACATAAGAATACAATCCAAAAGATATGCTGAGATTTAAAGAATAAAATGACAATTATCAGAGGGGGAAGGCATGTTTTAAGCTCACCAATACGAGGATAAATAATTGTTTTGTAAACCAGACTGTATAACAAGTTGCAACATGAAGTTCAAGGAATTACCTGATTTACATCATTTTTAAATATGGTTGCTATTCATTACCGTTTATAAACCTGACAATTCACTTCTGCTCCTTGATAGGAAATCTACAAAGCAAAGTTGTCCCTACCTAGGAAAAACAAAAAGTACTACTGAAGAGAATTCAGTCCAGGTCAAAGAAATGAGAAAATGACAAGAGGCTTTTTTGGGCTTGATGGAAGAGTCTTCCTGACACGTGATTTCAAGGTTTTCTCTTTATTCTTTCTTTATCCGTCGTGTAATATTGTAAGACAGTATCTTCAGGAACATATCAAGGAACATCTGCCAGTTCAGAAGACACAGAATATGGGACTATCCTCCCAAGTTTGGTTCATTCTTCACCATTAATATAGCACATATTTATGAAACACAGGAGACCACATTTCTATTGTCCAAAGTTGCATTTCATATGTTAAATGATGCAGAGGGGTTTAACTGAATAAGGTCATTAATAAGTACTTTGTATCATGGTAGAATAAATAAAACAGCTTTAGCTAGATATTTTCAAATTGTCTTCTCAGTCACAGTCTCTATCAAATGAGCAGGGCTTCTCAGAAGTGAATCCTTTATATAAGTATACATCTGTTATGGAGTACGGGACTTGTCAATTTAGAAATATTCTTCTACAACGTTTTCCTAAAATGATTTGAATAAAGAGTGATAGTGATGCTCATCCCAGTGTAATTTATACAGCAAAAAATTGGAAGGCTTTCACTCCAATATTAATCAATGGAATATATTTTATAACATTAAAGAGAGGTTGTGGAACACTATTTAATAGCCTGGAAATATATTTAGAATATGAAGTGAAAGGGACAGGTTAAAAAAGCAATATGTAACATGTGATCACTTTTTTACAAGGATGTACATATACACAGGAAAAATAACAGAAGGATATTTAACAATATGTTAATAGTGTTTATATATGGGAAGTGGGATTGTAATAAATTTCAATTCATTCTTTTGTGCTCATATGATTTTTATATAATAAATATGATTACTTTTAATATATATATCTATGTATAGAAAATGTACATGCTATTAAAAAAATTTTCAAAATTTATTGTTATTATGACCAAAGACATGGCCTAGGACTTGTGATGAAAAAAACAACCTGTAGACATATCTTAAAACAGATAGTTATTTGTGAAATGATTTTATGAAGTCATCTGTTTTCCAAAGCTGTTCTATTTCTGAAACGGATATGAAATATGGCATTTATTTTAACATGGTGTCATGTATACTAATTTGCATGTATGTATAGATAGCAAAGTTCCAATAAATGTTTGATGAAGTTATAAGAATATTTTAAAACTTAACAAGCAGCCTGGGAACAATTATTCTTCTCAGTGTGTTCTTCAAAAGTAGCTCTCATTTTCAGATGGTCAAGTGCCTAGAAGTAATATTGGTGCTTACTATGAAATTATTGGCAGACACATTAAACATTCAAGATTTTAATATAAACAACTTTAGAAAGCATGAAAGGTATAAGCAAATTCAAAGACCTTACAATGAAGCTATGCACTTGCAAATTTCCACAAAATCTGAGACCTAATGCCTCAGAATTTAGACAGCAGTGATTTGAGTAATGAATATATGTACATACCTTAAAATTAAAGCAAAATGAATTGTGTCCAAAGTACCTTATGAGAACATTATTAAAAAGTATAAAAAATGGAATTTTTAAAAAATTCCTGACCCACCTTAAATTGTGTCTCTGAAAACCTTTTAAAATAAAGAGGAAAACCCAAGCTCACTGTTCTTAAAGTAAAAATAAACATGTTCTTTGTAGTAAGTCATATGACTGCCAGAGCTGTGGTCTGATTAAGAACAACAAAGTAACCCCCTCCTAAACTCAGCAGCTGAGAAAATCTTGGTGAGGTAAGGGTAGGTGATTGGGCCACAGCTGGTAAAGAATTTGAAAACAAATATTAAAACTCATTATATATTTCTGATGTTTATTGTCTTGACATGTATTAACTTTATATAGACTGTACATGTTTTACATATCAAGATTTTTTAACTCATTTGTAAGCAAGCACCATTCCTTGCTAATCATTCTTTGTATGTCTAAATAGTCTAACATGCACATTTCTTAACATCACTTGTGAAGAAAAAAATGACTAATTGAAACATACCTGGTAACATTACAGTACCATCTTGTTCCAGTGTTTCAGGGCTTATTCTTATGGCTGTCATGCTGTGGTTATTCACATCTCTATATAATAAATAACCCTGAGAAAAACAAAAATTTTTCCTGTGTTAAAACAGTTTTTCATTACCAACTCATCAGAAAAAGCAGACATACAGCTCCATATTAAGGTTGTTTTGAGATACAATACTATATGTACAATAATATATCAGTATTGATATCTAAAAGATGTTGAAGAATAAAAATATAAGAACATGGGTATACTTTAATAAGAGGAGGAATTGTACATTATTGGGAATTGATTTAACATATTATACTTCCAGATACATATATAAGGTACACTAAACAGGACAGTACAAGTACAAACATTTTATTCTAATAAAAATGACTACATCACTTGCCAAGTAAATAATATAAATGATTAGTTAATTTAATACATATTTTAAAGAAAAATAACAGGTATTTAGGCTGCTATTTCAAAATAAAAACAGTAGTGGTTTTAGATAAAGTGATATGCCATTTGAACATATTGGTGTAACAATATATTTTCTATGGCATTATTTCTTAGATAAAACACAAGAGAGTGGCAAATTAAAATTTGATGAGATATTTTATACCAGGTTAAGTTTTAAGAGATAATTGCCGAGAAATTAATTTGGTATTTAAAATTTAATTTCAAAATCTCCCCAATAGTTGATATAGCAAGATTATTCTTCACATAACAACAATAATAATTTCCTTAGTTTTCAAAATACTTTCAAATATCTTTCATCATTTGATGCTGACAACAAACATGGTGATCTCGGCAAGGCAGCCACGTGGGACATCTTTATTATCTATCCTTCCACAAGGGAACTTGGGATATGCCTCTCAGGAAGGTATAGTATAAAAATAAATATTTCTGGCCCCTCTTGTCCATTCTTGATTCACTTTTCTCCATGGTAGGAGAAGTAATGTATCCATCTGCCTACCTAGGAAGAGGCTGACACATATCTGGCTATGCTAGTCAGGAGATGAGATCACAGAATTAAGAAGCAACATGGAACCAGCTCTTTTCTTTCTTTTGTGATTCTTTTCATGACCCTCCATGCAGGTAGCTGTGCCTAGAAAGTACTAGATCTAGACTAGAATGAAGAAGTTTGTGGCAGGAAGCCCTAAGTTGGCTTCAGGTCACATTTGCATTTCCAATTTAGATGTGCTAATAATAAAGGTGGTCTTTGATTCTTATCCAGAGGCTCACTTAAACAAGAACTCCAAAGAAGATATCTTTATTCCCATTTTACAGCTAAATAACACAGAACCAAGTAAGTTAAATGAGTTACCCACAGCCTCACATCTAGTTAAGAAGCAGGACTAGAACTAAAATTGAGTATCTTAAGAATTCTGAGCCAATGTTCTTTACAGTACTTAAACCATTGTTATAGCTGTATTATTAAAAATATACCATATCTGTTTAAATAGAAGTGATATTATTTATTGATTAAACAAGGACCAACCACATTTTTAAAAGGTAAGGCAAGTTTAGTTTATTCTCTTACCTGAGCATACCCTAACCAAGACTTTTTTTCTTTCCTGTTTCTGATGCGGGATGTAGAATTGTATATGTGGCCCTGCAAAATAACAAAAGTTAGTCTATCAACTGTTTCATAACTAATAATCAGTATAAAATAATACAAATGGATGAATGACATTTAATATGTATATTTCAATTATGATTTTCAAAGAAATATCATTACACCAAAATTAGATAGTATTCTAAATATGAAGCAGAAAACAAACATAAAACAATTTATTATGGTTAAAACTCTGCTATGATAAGAAATTACATTACCCTAACGGTTCCACTGTATCCAGAGCCTATTTTGTATAATCCATCCTTGCATAACAAATACAGAAAAAATCCATCATTCTGCAGTAGACACTGATCATCTTCATCAACAGATACTTCTTTTAATGGCCACTTGTGCATTAAAGCTGCTTTCTTAATGCCATTACTAAACCAGTCTTGAATTTGAATTTTTCCCACCAAAACTGCCTGTACACTTCTCTGTAGCGAATTTAATATTGTTGGCACCTATCAAAAGAGAAAAAAAAATAAAAAGACATTTTAAAATGTTCTAAACACAAAATAGACAAAATAAAGATACTTTATAACATTCATAAGAAAATAAATTGTTCAGAATAATCATGTTTGGCATGCCCACACAAAGTACCGACTAAAAGTTCATCTAAGAAGCAAATCTCAAGCAAACCAGACTTCCTTAATCTTAGGATTCCATGTCATTCACCAATTCTGTAAAATCTTAAACATTATTTCAAGTACACTATCTCCACAAATTTATTATTGCCTTGTGGAACTCAGATTGTATTAATACATAAGATTTTCTCATACTCTACCCATGTTTCTTATTTTATCTTTCATATTTCTGTTTCTCTGTGCTACATTCTGGGTAACTTCTTCCTCTTTATCTTTCAGTTCACTATTCCTATGTTCAACTATATATTACCCACTAGTTAACCCATCTTTTAAGTTTCTAACTAAAATTATTTGGTTTTTTATTTCTAGGAGCTCAATTTGGTTCTTTTTCTAATATATGACTACTTTTTATATTCTTATCTCTTAATCATACTTTTGACATTTTCTTTTATTACTTTAACCATACTGAATATATATACAAATACACATACATATTCTATATCAAGTAATTTCAATATATAAAGATTTGGTAGGATTGATTTTGCTGTATTTATTTCTACTATCAATGATGGCACCTTTTATCCATGTGATTTTTCACTAATTTGTGCGCTCAAATGCAATAGTGTTGTCTCTGCAGGATACCTTTGAAATCTGGAGTTCATCCCTTAAGAAAGGATTTTAGTCACTTTCAGTAATAAGGCACCTCACAGTACTACTATCCCTACCCTGCTTTAAACTCTCAGTTAAGCTTTTTGGAATAGACAGGTAATATGCATTTGGGTGCCAAAACAATTTGAGATGTTCAGAGCTATACATTCTTAGGGAAAATTTTTCTCCCTCTACCCTTAGTGAAGCCAAGAGAGCTTTGTGAAATGAAGTTAGAAGATAAATAGGGGCCAAATCATGAAGAATATAGTGAGTCATGTTAAGAGAATGGACTTCAATAGGTGTTTTGGCTGGAATTGGGGATGTAGTGATAGGGAAAGTTTGTAAAGAACCTCAGCATTGATTCAGAGGATCTAATCGTCTTTTGTAGCCTAGTGATAGAGCATAATATTGTAGGCAGACAGATATGCAAGTACTCAAGTACTGTCTCTGTTATTTGTCATCTCTTTGTGCTATAACTATACTAAACTTCTTTTAGCCTTCAAATATTCCACTCTTACTTTCATCTCAGAGCCTTAGCACTTGCATACCTAGAACATCTTCTCTCCACACCCACAACACTTACTTCATGCCTCTGGAGTGACTAATTTCAACTCATTGTTTAGCTCTTACCTCATATCATCAGGGAGGCATTCTATGAACCTAATTCATGTAGTCCTGCTATGAGCTCTAATATCATTCCTAAGTCTATATGAAGACAAATCACATGGAAGCCTAACAAGCTCATATATTTGTGGTCACTGTCTTATTAAAATTTGGCATACGATATCTAAATGTATGCATTATTTTATTAAAAGTATAAAAGTACTTGTATATTTTAAACATATATTTAAATTAAACATTTGCCAAACCCTTGAAGCATGTCTACAAAACACAGCTTGAAAACCACTTCATTAGAAAAACTTCAAAATAATTAAAGACCTTAAAGGGGAACAAAAGGATTCCAAGCAGGATAGAAAGGAAGAAAAGAATAAGAGCAAGAATTGGGAGTAAGGGGATTGCTCATGTTTGACAAGGAGAGTTCAAGATCATTGAATGAGACACAGAAAATGACCAATAAACTCCTGCTATCTCTGGCCTGCTAATAACAGGACTGAGGTAGCCCTTTCATCTGTCCTGGAGGTTTTCCAAGAGGCCAGAGAAAAATAAATAATGAGGACTTGAAATTATAACTTCTTTCTCAACTCCCAGAACCTTCCAAAAGAATTAAATCAAGTTTGCCTATAAAGAAGATTATATTTCCCACCACTAACAATGGTGAAGAGGTTATTTATTCCACAATCAGATATTAAAAGCTTAAAAATCTTATATGCATAGCTGAAGTAACTCAGAAACAAATCAATTCTGGAAAAATCATAATCAACTAACCAAAAATAGAGTAGATTGATATCATATCTTTTTCTTTCAAAAGAGAAAAAATATTTAACACTATGAAGAAATGTCATCCTTGAAGATTCAGGGCAAGATGAGAGGCGAAGGGAAAGCAGAGAGCAAGGCAATGCAAAGAAAGAAAAGGTTGTGGTGTTTATGCAAAGACCAGGTTAAAGACTTAAGAGTTTTTACCACAATTAATTTTATTATATTAATATGTAATGCTACAGAGTTAAACACACGTATAGCTTAACTCAAATATTAATACTATATTTATATATCAACCTTGGACAGATCAAGTTACTGTAATAAGTAAGAAAAAGCAGGGATTTTCTACTGATAGAAATTGAGATGAAACTCCAACTCAGCATCTTACAAATTTCTAAGCAGCTATAAATATGAAATACCTGAATAGTTTGGCAAGCATGGCTACCGTTGTTGGTCAGTATAGCAGAAATGGCCTGAAGGGTCCTTCCTGTTTCTCCCCAAGAAGCCACCAGACTAAAGAGGCAAGCACAGGAAAGTGCTGTCAGGGACTGTCCTGTGCTGTCATTCATTCCAGTACTTCGAACAGTGATTTCCAAAAGGAGTTGGAAGAGAGACTCTGTAAATAAAATAGATTCAATTATATTCATTCTATATACAGAACATTATATGTGTATACTGATTTATTTATACCTTGTCTCATAAACAAAATTTAAGGCACCAAGAACACGTACTTTGCATTAGTTTCTTTCTACTTACCCTTTCCCCAAAAAAGTTGAAATACTTATATGAGAGCCTTAGAGAACATTCAGTTCAACTCCTTATTTTTGTAAATGAAAAATAAAAACTGTCTAAGGTCATTTAAAACAAGCTTGCCTACAGGCATTCACATATTCAAGAAAATTATCCTATCAAATAACAGACTACTCCCTGCACTTATTTTACCTTTTAGGTTGGGAGAAGTATAGGATTCTTAAAAGGTTAAATGTCCAGAAAATTATGTATATATTTTTAAAACAATAGAAAACATAAAACACATGCCATAATTTGTTTTAATATAAAATTGGCTTTATCATTAACATAACAGTTCACACTTATAAAGGGAGGATATAATTCATTAACACCCTAGAAAAACTTCCAAGTCAATAGGACAGATATACTTCTCCATTAAAGGATAAAGAAATTGAGACACAGGGATGTTGAAAGATTTTTCCTAAATCATAAAGCCAGTTAGTAGCAAAGACAAAAAAATTGCATGAATGTTCTACGACCAACAGAGGCCTCCATACAAAATTCCCTGAACAACTCCTCCCAAAATAGACATTTCCTGGGTATTTCCTCTGTAGAAGGGAAGGAAGATTTGAAAATCCTTAAAGAGTGAATAATCAAAGAGAGAAAAAGAAAGTTAGAAGAAGGCAGAAAAACTGAGAAAGATGAAGACAGAGAAAGGGGAAGGAGGGAGGAAGAGGAGCAAGAGAAAGATAATTAATGAGAACTAGAATTCTCTGAAAACAAAATGGCCACTTGTGGTTTATTTGGTAACTTGCAGAAACCTAGGTGTCCTCTACCAATCTCTCATCTTCCTTATCTAATCCCAAATTAAGTCCTATTTATTTTATTAGGTTAAGTATGGAATGTCCAATTTCCTTAAGTACTAAGTTTGATAGTTGGTATCTCTGACATTACACTTTGACTTTTGTGTGTGCATGTGTGTGTGAAGGTACATCCTTACATTCTTTCAAATGAACATTTTGGCTTGTGATTATCTTTCAAATTTCTTTTTTTTAGAGCAATTTTTGTGAAACAATGGATAAATAAAAAATTTGTGTTATTTTCAAATATGAGTTCCATCATGTAACTAATGCAGCGCAGACAGCTCAAAATATCA
>VBSM01000605.1:31933564-31961819 GCA_008086735.1 Cheirogaleus medius | reverse complement strand
CCCGGCCCCCAAAAAAACACTGCTCCAATTACAGAAGCTGGACTTGGAAATTCTCTGTCATTCGCCTTATTCATCAGAACTTGCACTAACTGACTACCACTTCTTCCAGGCTTTGGACCACTTCTTGCAAGGAAAAATATTCAATTCTCAACAAGCTGTGCAAAATGCCTTTCACAATTTCATTGCCACTCATTCTCCAGGCTTCTTTGCTGCTGGCATAAGCAAGTTACCACTAAGATGACAAAACTGTGTTGATACTTTAGGCACATACTTTGATTAATTGTACTGTTTCCTGTTTGAGATATAATAAATTGAACTTTTAATCTGAAATCAGACCTTTCATATTTAATGACCTAATACTTCCTAATTAATTCCTCCTGTTTTCTCTATTTCATCACTATCTTTCGAAGATGCTATCACCATCTCTTAACTGGACTACTAAAAAGTGTTCATATATTATCTCCTACATTGCATTTTTGCTCCATTACAGCAGAAAATTTTCAAACCAAAAATCTAGTTACTTAAAATCCATTCACTCCTTTGTTAATTCCTTCCTCTCTACTTCCCTCCGCATCCTTCTTTCCTTTGTTCCCCACTCTGTTCATTTGTCTATATAGCCTTCATTTTTACTTTCCTTTTCTCCATCTATGCTTTCTTTTATCTTTCCCTCCAACTATCCTTCTTTCTTTCCAACCATCCTTTCATCTATCCTTCCTCTCTTTGTCCATCTGTCCATCCTTCCTGTCACCATTATCCTTAGCTATCTCATCTTTTAATTATTCAGTAAATATTTACTGAATTGTTCTTCTACATTAGAAACTATTCTAGGATGGAGTAGTACGCTGGCAAACAAGACAAAGAATGTTCTGCCTTCAAAAATGTTAGATTCAAGTGGAACGGTCCATAATTTAAATAATTTAGGAAAATAAATGTTATCAAATAAAGAATATTTTTGAAAAGTATAATGAAAGAGACTGACCTCCATTCCTCCTAAAACAATAACCAAACTCTTTAACATGGGCTATAAGTTCCACATGTCCCTGCCTCCGTTCTCACCTGTCACAAGACTCTCCCTCACCCTTCACTCTCCACATTCTAGCCATGTTAGTCTTTTTTCATCCATTCTGTTTCCTGTCTCAGAGCCTTATTACATGCTATCCTTTCTGCCTAGAACATTTATAACCTAGTTCACTCCTTCCTGTTCATCCTTCAAATCTCAAATGTCACATCTTCAGGGAAGCCTGTTAAAGACTCTCAGAACTCCCTCTACTTTCCTCCATACTATTTATCCACATTTATAATTATGTATGTGTCCAATTGTCTGATGCTAAGCTCCGTAATAACAGCAATGGTGTCATACATTCAACAGTATACACTCTTAGCACAGAACATGGGAGGTGCTATTACATTTAAGTGAATATTAAGAGAGGACATATATTCTAACCTTGAATTGAACAGAAAGATAAAAGGGAATGATTTTTTAAGTAGATGATTTAAAAATCAAAATCCATTTGCAAAGAGAAGAAGCTTGATATGTATTAGTCATGAAAATGTTCTAACAGTAAGAATTATACAAATATACATATATTTTTATGACTAAATAACCAAATGGGAAAAAAAGGATAACTAATGAGATTGTGATATTAGATCAAAGGAAAAAAGTAGAGGCAAGTTTCAACTGAAATTTAGTATTAAAGAACCAAATTACTACGACTTACATCGTTGAGCTAATTAAACAAAATAAAAAATATAAAGTGATGATAAATCTTTTATACAGAAAAATAAGTCAAAGCAGTGAAGATATCAAAAATAAGCATTGAAAGGAGAGAAACCAAAGACAGAATAGCAGCATTTGAAAATGTTAACTAGAAAATAGAAATGAACAAATTAGTAAGGTGAAAGTTTTGATAGAAGATGACTGGATTAAATAAAGCACACATTATAATTTCAACAACTAGTATTAAGAACAAGATCTAGTTTAGAAAGAATAAAGGAAAGAGAGTATTTATGTACAAAATGGATTCAAAGGAAAGTGCATAACAACTGATGTGAGACAGAATGGTGGAAGACCTAGGAAAAAATGATTAGTGCATTGTACAAAGTATTAATAAGAAATATGATACACAAATTTCAGTGGATATTTTAAATATTCCAATTATTTGCTAACTGCCAAACCAAAGCTGAGAAAAACTAACAAAATATTCTTAAATAAATCAAATCTTCAGTAAAATCCTGTCAAGCCAAGTAGCACATCACAATATTAATATGATCACTGGTGTAACAATAACCAACAAGATGAATGCTTCTCAATATATGACAACTTTTATTTGGCAATAGCATTTAACAAGTGTGTGTGTGTGTGTGTGTGTGTGTGTCAGGGGTGGGGGTTGTTGTTTTAATGGCTAGCATCCCTCTCCCCCACTAAAACAAAACAACAAAATCAAAAACAAACCTTAATCACCATCTGTGACCAAAACCACAAAAATCTGACATTTGGTTAGGTTCATGGAATTAGTTTCTCATATGTGGGACTATTAAAATCCAAACAGCCAAACAGAGAAAAAGAACCAAACTCTAGTCCAGACATGCAGTCCCTAGACCAGTAATATCAGCATCAGCCAGACACTTATTCCAAAGGCAAATTCTTGGGCTACCCCTCAAATCTACTATATTATAAACTCCATAGGTAGGGCCCAGACTACTGATACATGCGAATGCTTGAGAATCACAGCTCTAGCACTTCTGAGAATTTTCCTGTAATACCAGAAGGATCTAGAAAACTCTAAACTGGAGGCCCATGGTTTGCAGTAGAGAAAAGCAACTAGTCAAATTAATAATTATGCTTCCATCTATATTTCTATTTCTTAATTTCCTTTAAATAAAAGCTCTTATCTTGTTTGTAGGATTACGTATTAAGCCTAAATCACTGGCAATGAAAGGCAAGCAACCTTAAAATTGAAACACACTTTAAGAAAAACAAACACTTTTATTTAATAAAAGTTGCTACTAAGTCAGAAGCTTCATCTATAAGCCAAATAGATTTTTATTTATTTTGAATACAAGAGAAATGCCCTCGCAATTTAGAAACTAATTGTACTGTTTTGGATTGTAACATTTACTCCTTTTTCCCTATTTCTTAAAACTACCAAAGTTAAAGAAAGTGATCGTTAGCTATTTGAGCCATAGGTTTAATAAGAACAATTTAAGTCAATAGTGACTTAAAGGTTTGAGATTATTTCTGGATTCCAGGATTTACGTTTTGCTTTCCCCAATCATCATAATAATCAAGAAATGACTATGCATGAACTACAAATTTTAAACCATAACTTCAGTGGAACTACAGCAAAATACCTTAAAACTTACATCCCTGCTACTTAAATAAAGACTGCATTACAACAGCTTCCTAAGAGAAGCTATTTGTTTTTTTAAAATTATAAATTGACAATTTATAATTGTATAAATTTATGGGGTACAAAGTGATGTTATGATTTATGAACACAATGTGGAATAATTAAATCAATCTAGTTAACATATCTATCACCTCAAATATTTAACAACTTTTGTGGAGAGAACATTAAAAATTTACTCTTAGCAACTTTCAAATGTACAATACTCTAATATTAATTACATTCACTTTTAAATGCTTCACTTGACGAGGCTGAGCTCTTACCTAGGACCTCGGGTGGCTCTGACTGGAGGCCTTCAGGCTGCTGACCCTGAAGCACGTTGAGCAGAGCTTGGAGACTCCTGAGACACAGGGATGGATGAGAAAATCGCGTCTCCTTGATCAATTCAAAAACTTCACAAAGTCCAACCTCAATAATCTATTTAAGATGAAAAAAAATTATACTTTATAACATGTAAGCTAAGAACACCTTCCAGGAAGTTTAATTGGTACAAGTTACTTCCACAAAAAATGATGAACTATTGCAATATTTAAAAGGCAAAAATAAAAAGCAACATTTTTTTTTTAAACCTAGAATGTTTAACATGAAGATGTAGAAAATCATCTGGTTACACAAAAAGCTGATACTGCTGGTCTGAAGACTATGCTGCTGGTCTGGACTAGAGTTTGTGCCTTTTTCCTACTTGGCTATTTGGATTTTATTAGACGCACATGTGAGAACCTAATTGCATGAACCTAGTTACACTGTTTAAAAAGTAGTTTTAGCTACTTGGAGTTTTATTATGGAGCCGTAATAAAACATCGTGAAAATGGTTTAAAACAGTGAACTAGAGACTAAATTGCATTCTCACTCAGAATAAATAAACTGCATTATTTTACAAAGTTCATTTGCTTGTTGTAGTCAGTAAAACTCAGTACTATTTTTGTTAAAAGTCATGTCAATTGTTATTTATAACCAGAAATAGTCAACACAGCACATATAGTGAAAAGATTAAAAAAGGAACTTTTCATCTTAGCCTTTCCTATAATGATACAATCATCATATGATTATTTATAGATGGTGTCCCTTATTCTTGCAGGATGATTACAAAAAGAATTAAAAACTTCTTGTAATTATTACCGGTTCTTTTACATTAGTATCTTATCATTCCTCAACAGGACCAAGAAAAATCTGACTCAGTATCTAGCAAAAGAGATAAATCTGTAACTAAAGACTGAGAGAGCAAATTTGTAATGAACTGGTATAAGGACATACCTTCAGAAGACTGATAAAACAAGAGACAATGAAATTCCATTTCTTAGTCAATGTCAACATTTTGAGAAGCAGATTTAGAAGATCTCATCAGAAGTTATTAAAAGTAAATTATTTGGAGAAGCAACAGAAAAAGTTAAAATAAGACTGATTAGGAGAGACACCTCAAGGCATTAATTCTATTGGACACAATAGTGGAAGAATATTCTCTGTGCTGAAATTATTGCATTAATTTATATATTGCATAAATATCTCCTAAGCACTTATTTTGTGCAACTCACTATAGGAGATATGAAAGTATACGAGACCTTGTCCTGTACAGTTTATAATGTCATAGGGTAAATGAGCCATGTATATAATTCTTACCTAGTCCAGACCTCTTTTACAGCATTTATTACCTTATAGTGGTATCACTGACTTTTTATTTCTATTTTCCCAACTATACTATGGTCTCCTTATTAACAAGGAACATGTCTTAAATGGCTTAATCTCCAATGCCTAGCCCACCTCCTAGCACGTGATGGGCACACAATAAATATTTAACTATTCACTCAGTTGTGTGCTTTACCACTGCATCTCAGAAATACATTTTCCAGGCAAGGGTCAAATCAGTTGCAGGCAAGTCAATTGCAGTTCTGATGATCATTTGTAAGGTTTCTGAAAAATACAGATGTAACTGAGAAGTCAAAATAACTAGTAGGACTGTCTTTAGAAAAGTTATCTAAAATTCTAGCAGGCTTGATTATAGCTAATATTACAGAAGAGCTTGCATAGAGTTTCAATTGATTAAATATACTAAGCTATGAAATTTTTTCATTTGACATAGTTTCTTTCCCTGGAATGGACTAGAAAATAAAAACATACTGTCCAAGATTTCCATCTACTTATGTACTTACAGAAAATATAAATCTGAAGACAATGATCTCCTACGTATAAAATATGGGGCTCTATTCTCAGGCCAATGGGAGACTACTATATTCTATCATTCTTTAAGATTGCTTACTCTACTACCAACCATGATTTTTCATAATTCCAAGAAGATTCTTCACAGATGACATTTTTAACTGTGTTCATTTGTGTAAGTAAGTTTCCTATAGTAATAATTATTGAACCTTGCCAGAAACAGTAAGGCTGCTTAATGAACAGGTTCCGGATCTCTGGTAAGTTTAAGGTATAATAGCAAATGTATGACAATAGGCAACTCAGGCAGGCTGCCTAGGAACAGGGCGCTAGCTGGTTCTAGTGAGACAAACCCATAAAACTTTAGTCATAATGACCACAAGAGAGATTTCCTCATCTGTCTAAGTGAAACATTGTGGATTCTCACTAATCATCCATATCTTGATTCACTGTAGACTTTTTGTTTAATAAATGGGAAAACTAATCATTTTTAGAATCATAATATGTATTCAATATACAAAATAAAAATCAACCTCAAGTTTTCCAACTATTAAAGAATTATCAATATTTAGCTCTGAAATATTGAACAGAAGTACCAAACATGTTCTTAAATAAGTCTTTTTCTGTTGTGTAACTGAGTATTTTATGAAAAGTATGAATACTTTCAAATTGAACTTTACAGTTTAAAGCCTATCTTAAGTCTTGAAAACACATACTTCCTCGTCCCTCAATATTAGAAAAAGTATAAGGAGAAAAAAATTGTACTGCAATTACAGTACCATTTCATTTGTGTAGAAATAGTTATATTTTTAATGTGTGCATAGAGAAAATTTTAGAGAAAAGAAAAATATTTATATTAGATATTTTTGGCTAATGGGATTTCAAAAATATTTCTAATTTCTATTTACTTGTTATAAAAATTGTTCTGTATTTTTCAAATTATCTATAATGAATATGTATTTCCGTTATAATTAGCAAAATTAATAAATATGACTTTTAAATAGAATAATTACTTGTAATAAGATAACATACTAAGCTTTAATACTCTGAATGATGAACCATAACTAACCACCCAACACATAGCTTTCCACTTCTCTTCAGAAATAGTTTTTGTAAATTTACTGAATTTTACCTTTGCTATTGCTTTCAAATAACTAAATTCTGAAAGCTATTATACTTGGAAGAAGAAGGAATACAAAGCCCAAATAACTACCCGATACAGCCAATCCAATGTTAATGCTAGGAAAATTAAGATAAAAACATACCTGACCAAAAAGAAAAATGATATAATGAGTCTTTCAAGGTTTTATTTTGCTCTCCTCAAATCATATATTTCCAAAAGTTACTTTATTATTTCACTAATAAGTGTAAATATAAAAGTTTAGTTGCATCACATTTATATTTAACAGTAAACTTTTGCCATTAAAAATTGTATCTTGTTCTAGTAAAACGTCCTAGAATCAGTTCCAATACTTACAGAATACATTTGAAAAGCTCAAAAAGAAATCAAAATTGGGTTTATATATTATTGTAGCGTGAACTCTATAGTAACATTGCTTTTTAAAATTTTATAAAGTAAATATTTAGTAGAGATAATATTTACAAACAATAGAAAATTTAAAATCTAGGGGAAAGGAGAAGAGGGGAGGAGGAAACAGTGGAGTAAAAGGAGGAGAGAGGGAGGCAGGAGGAAGGAGAAGAGGAGGAAGAATTCTGCTTCTCAGAAAGTGTCAGTGTGAATTCCTATCCTCGAATGTGCAAATTTATCTACCACTACCACCAACTTATTCCCTTCTCTTCTACCTTAGGAAAAAGTGTTCTTTTAATTTGTCAAAGCTAATTTGTTTTTTCAGTGTTCTTGAAAAGTGGGAACCCCTTCCTGTCTCTCAAAGAATTTTGTTTCAACTTGTACCCATAGTGATTAACTCACAAATCTATATTCCAAGGTGGCACCTTTCCTCTGAACTTCAGCCCTAGATAGTACACGCTGGATATTTCACATTTCCCTCAAAATCAGTACATTAAGAACTAAACTTAATCATTTTGGCCAAGGACTGTTACCCCTCCAGTTCTCCCTCTTCAAGTAAATGGCATCACTATGCAGAGCCTTTAAGAATATGCTTAGATTCTGCCTTCTCTTTCAGCCTTCATAGCCAACTAATTACCGATTTCTGTCAATTCTGCTTCCTTAACATTTCTTGTATTCAAAACATTGTCACTACCATAATTCCAACCTTCATTAACACTTCCTAGACAACTGCAATAACTGCCCACTGGTTCCTCTGCTTCTATTCTCACCACCTTTTAGTGGATATGCCTTATCAGCACCCAAGTAATCTTACTAAAGTAAAATGCAAGTCTGATCATCCTCTTTTGTTTAAAATCTTCAGTATTTCCTATTCACAAGACAGTATCTGAATCAGTTACATGGCACATAAGGCCCTCTATGACCTAGCTCCTGCTCTCTGCCTCAGCTCCCCATCTCAACCAGCATGTAGTCCTTCCTCCCTTGTGTTCCACTATACCTACATACCCTGTAAATCCTTACAGCACTAGACAACAGTTATGTATTGGCCTGCTTGTTATCCCTACTAAATAATGCTTTCTTAAGAGCAGAAATTATGTCTCATTCTCTTGTTCTCAGGACCTAATACAATGCTGGCTACAAACTCAAAAAAGAATATACTGAATTAAGAAATAAATAAATGAGTCTATGTAAGTTGACATCTTTTAATAAAATATGTGCCATGACTGGCTTCAAATGAGTTCAAATGGGAAATATGAATTCTAAGTATTACTATTTAAAAATTATGTAGCTATAAAATTTGGAAAGCTTTATAGGATTTGGATTATCAGTGACAGTTTGAGCTGGGTAAAAAACTTAATACAGACTCATTAAGGGGTAAGAAAGCCTTTTAAAATACCAATGATTACTGACCCGCAAAACACAAAACAAAAAGTGACAATCAATGTCTACATAACAGCCAAATTCAATTTAACTTTTAAAAGTCAATGGAAAAATGAAATTGTATTACAATGACACTTCAACAACAGATTAAAAACTATCTTAATCGTGTGAGAAAAAAAGAAGTAGGAGAGAGACACCTCAGGTGAGAAGGAAAGGGACAGCCACATGTGTAGGAGGTACAACAGAGGGACAAAGAAAAGGAACTGAAACAAAGGATAGCAGCAACATTTGGAGCTGAGGCACAGAAATGGTCAAAAAAAAGAGAAAAATGTCAACATTTCTCACATGCCCTCCAATTCCCATCACTTCAGATCCTAAAGATCTCACCTCCTCCTTAGTGTCAATCCTTCATGTCATGCAAAGAGCCAAAAAAATATCACCTGAAAGTTTCACTCCCTACTCATGTCCCAACCCACAGCATTCAGATTGCTTCTGCAAAGAGGCATCTCCTCCTCTCTTCTTCCTCCCTCTTCAATCTCATTCATCTCATGATCATGCTGATTCACTAGAACTGCTGTCCTCAACCCCCAGGCTAGGGAAAGGTACTGAGCCTGTGGCCTGTTAGGAACCAGGCCGCACAGCAGGGGGCAAGCAAATGAAGTTTCATCTGTATTTACAGCCACTCCCTGAGTTCCACCTCCCTCTCCCCACTCCCTACCCCAGTCCACAGAAAAACTGTCTTCCATGAATTCTGGCCATGGTGCCAAAAAGGTTGGGGTCCACTGCTCTAGAAGGTTCATTATCTTAGATATAAAGTATTTCTTAATGAATTGAAGATTTCCTTGAGAAGTAACTCAAATTCATTTGCACCTACACATTTTCTTGTTTGCCCTAACCTGACACTTACAACTACAGCTATCATTTATTGAGCACTTCTTTGTATTAGGTTCTGTTCTCTCAAGCACTCAACATCCATTAATTCATTTAAATTGTCACTACAACTCTATAACATAGATACTACCACCAATTTATAGATGACAAAACTGAGGCACAGATATGTCAAATATCTTTCCCAGCATCGCAGAACTAGTAATTTTAATGGTGAGTGTTTAAATCCAAGCAGTTTGGCTCCATAACCCATGTTCTTAACCCCTATAACCTTGCTTCCAGACAGGTCAGTACTTGGTAAAAAACTCAGTATTAACCACTTGGGCTATCTGATCTTCTTTTAATTTTCTTTGAAGGATTGATTCCCTTTTGACTCTGTTAATTATGCTGAAAAAAACGTTATATTAAGAATGCCTGATATTTTATTTCTTTAATACTCATTTATCCTGATGTTTTAAAATAGCTTAAGAACCTGTTGTTCTTCATTATGCATATCTTTTAATTTGAATTACAGTTTACTGTTCAAAATCTGCATACTTGTGTAAAAGATTTCTCTGGGCTTCTTTTTCCCCTCCCAATACGGAACTTAAGCAACTTGATTACTATAGTACAGTGTGACTCAGACTGGTATTTTGACTAAAAGTAAATTACAGAGTCTTACATCTAACTTAACTGTGTTTCCCCCTCTCCCCCAATCTCTCCTAAATAAGCATAAGAAATGACAGTCAGAGACCATGATCTTCCACCTGGAGGGCCTTCTGTGGAAAAAATAAGCATGTTTGTTTTAAGTTAAAGAAAGAAGCTAACAAAGTAGGTGCAGTTAAGGCAATGGAGACAGAGGGAATAAGGAGAAGGGTCCTGCTCTGAAACAGGAGGAGATAAAGATAATTTGAAGATGGCTGATTAAGAAGCAGAGAAAGTCCACAAAACCTTTAATACCCTATGAAATAAATGGCAAGTCATATGCTGAGAATAAGGTGAGAAGAACCTGACAGTATGATTAAGGGTGGTGGTGCACTTATGAATAACCAGCCATCACAAGATGTGCAAGAGAAATCAGACCAGGAACATAGGTTCCATCTATGCTGCTATTTCCTAGTAGTAAAATGTTTACATGATGTCTCATGAGTGTATACAAGTTTTCAAAGCATAGTTTTAAGATACCAGTTTAGAAAAAAGGCAGTATGTAGGAATCATTTTTAAACATGTCTATATTTAGAAAAAACAATATGCAAGAATCACATAAAGGTAACACTTTAAAAATATGTCTATATTTTCACCTCTTCTTTTGTTAGAAATACTACACCTACGATATAGAAAAAATAATTATATATAAAATTAACACTACAGTTTTGAAATACATCAATACTAAAACAGAACAGAGTACATTAAGAATAGTTTGTTCTACAGTGCATGTTTTGATAATGCCAATTAGCTTACATGCTTCTTTAAATAAGGGAATGATATCAGAATATTGTAGAAGTTGGGTTGATTTATATGTGATTTTTTTTCCTAAGCAAGGGGAGCCAGAATATCAAGAGTAAAATTATAAGATCAGGTAGAAAAGGAAAAGGCTCTCAGCTCCACTACTGCACAGCCAAGAAGAGCCTTTCTAGTTCTATTTCAAGAAAAATAAAAAATGTATACCTACACCCAGGGCTCCCTCCCCAGTTGGGAGCAACCCCAGCTTTCCAGGGCTTTTGGTTTGTGGCAGTTTGCACTCTCTCATACCTACCTCACTGTCAGCCTACTGGCTTAGAGTTCCACTGTCAACTGCCAGGGATCAATGCCTCTATGCCAGCATTTCCACTCTACTGCTTTTGTACATTTTTAATAACCCCTGTAACAGACTCCAACCCACTGATCTCCCTGGGCTTTCCAAGTACTCCTCATTGAGCTACTAATTATTGACTTTGTAAGCACTCTAGTTATAAAGTGCATAAAGTTTTCCTGGTCTGCTCCAAACCTATTTTACCCATAAGCCGTGTAATTTTTAGCGCACCAATTTACAAAAAGCAAGGTATTTTAGCAATGCATATATGTATGTCTTATGGCCAGAACACCGGTAGCTTACGCATCAAAATAGAACTCAGTGACTTACCTTTGGAAGCTTGATAGGGGGCTCTTTGGATTCCTCCTCTTCATCACTATCTGATTCTCCACTCTGCACAGAGTTCTTAGATGCGGCTGCCAATGATATTTCCTTTTTCTGCCATTCCAGAACACAATGGCGTACATTGCAGTAAATATTGAAAGCAGAAGGATTGCTATGAAGTTTGATATCTGGTATGATTACTGTATTCTCCAAGTTTTCAGACTGAAATACAAGATAGAATATTTCAATTTCACATTCTTTTCCATCATCATCAATTCCCATTTTAAATAAAAAGTAAAGATTAAACAGACTAAGCAACTTGCAAAAATCACATTAAGGGACATAGCAAAGACAGTCTAAATCTATGGACTCAATTTCTAGTACCCTTTCTACCACATTTCACTATTTTTTGAGTAACACAGCAATAACCAACCTAACAAGGGCCGGAAAGAGATAGGCAAAGAACTTAGAAATATCCTTTTATCCCCATGATAGAAATGGAGCCAACAAAGCTTAATTGCTAGAATATAGTATCAAAAGAAATTAATTTGCTGCCTTTCTAAGGGATACCAGATATACTGTTCAGCCTCAATGACCTACTACAAATGTTGAATTACATTTTGAATTCTTTTAAAAGTAGATATAGGAGTTTACACAGAAATTAGGACTTCAAAAGTAAAACCCTTAATTTTCATCAATTCTTTTCACTTCACTCTCATTCATCAAGTAAGTGTAATGCCAAGAAAACTGCAGATTATTAACATATGCTTCTCTAAGCTCTCTTAGCTATCAGTATCAATAAATGCTAAAAATCATGTGCTTGGTAATGCTTTAAAACTAAACAATTTCTCTTTTGTGCCCAGTATTTTACTCAACAGACTGCAAGCACACTTTCAAGATCAACATCTACATTATAAAGAACTGTTTTAAGATATTTTACAAATGCAAGTTCCAACAATTAAGAATATGTTGAGGAAGTATCTACAATAAATAAAATGATATCTCAAGTACCAAAAACACTTGGTCCTAAAATTCTACCCTTCTTTCATAAAGAATAGGAAAAAGAGAAATATTCTTGTTAAATACAAACTATGTTAAAGTTAAATTGGCATATAATAAGTCCTCCAGAGATACTAAAAACAAGCAAATATTAGCAACCCAAATCCAACAATATATTAAAAAAAAAATACATCAGGACCAACTGGGGTTTAACCTAGGACAATCTTTGCATAACAGTGGAAAAGCAATCAGTGTAATTTCCCATCCAAATAAAAATAATAAAGAAAAAACATAAAATACTGCAAATAAACACAGAAAAAGCATTTGGCAAAAATTCAATACCAATTCATGATTTTTAAAAAAGTCTGAGTAAATTAGGAATAGAAAGGAATTTTCTCAACCTGATAAAGGGTATCTATGAAATACCCACAGCCAACATGATAATAGACTGAATGTCTTCCAAGATTGTGAACAAGGCAAGGCAAACTTATCTACTCTCAGCAACTCAATTCAACACTGTACTAGATACCCTATACAGAGCAATAGACCAAGAAAAAGAGAAAAAAGGCAGAGTTAGAAAAGAAACAGTATCTTGTAGAAAAGAAATGTCTTTATTTACAGAAGACATGTAGAGAATCTTAAGGAATCTGCCAAAAAGCTGCCAAATAATATGTGGATGTAGCAAAGTCAAAGTATACAAGATTAGTATATAAAAATGAATGTACATCCATTTACTAGGAATGAACAAAATATGTAATTTTTAATAGCATTAATGTCACAGACTGGGAGAAAATATTTGCAAACCACATATCCAAAAGAGGACGAGTATCCAGAATATATAAATAATTCTCAAAACTCAACAGTAAAACAAACAAGGAATCCAATTAGCAAATATGCAAAAGACAGACACATTTCTGAAAAAGTTACACAGAAAGCAAATAAGCACAGGAAAAGAAGTTCAATATCATTAGCTAATGGGAAAATGCAAATTAAAATAAAACAAGATATAGTACACACCTATCAGAATGGTTAAAATAAATGGTGACACCGCCAGATGCTGGTGAAGATAAGAAGAAACTGGATCATTTATATACTGCTGATGGTCATATAAAATGGTATAGCCACTCAGGAAAAAAAGTATGGCAATTTCTTACAAAACTAAACACATGCATACAATATAATCCAACAACTGCACTCTTGGACATTTATACTTAAGAAATAAAAATTTATGTTCACACAAAAACCAGTACATTAATGTTCATAGCAGCTTTATTTTAAAATAGCCAAAAACTAGAAGCAGCTGAGATTTTTGTTTGTTTGTTTTTTAGACACAGGGTCTCGCTTTGTTGCCCACGCTGGAGAGCTGTGACATGCTCATAGCTCACTGGAGCCTCAATTTCCTGGGCTCAAGCAAGCCTCCTGCCTCAGCCTCCTGAGTAGCTGGAACTAGAAGTGCATGCCACTATGCCCAGCTCATTTTTTTTTTTTTTTTTTTGTAGAAACGAGATCTTGCGATGTTGCCCGGGCTGGTCTCGAACTCTTGGCCTCAAACGATCCTCCCACCTTGGCCTCCCAAAGTGGTGAGACTACAGGCCTGAGCCACTGGGCCCAGCCCCTAGACCCCAGATTTCTTTTAATGGATAAATGGTTAAACAAATTGTGGTACATCCATACCATGAAAAGCTCAGTCAGCAATAAAAAGGAATGAACTATTGATATATGCAACAACTTGGATGAATCTCAAAGAAATTATGCCAAGTGGGAGAAAAAAAGCCAATCTCAAAAGATTACATACTGTGCAATTCCATTTAGATAACATTCTTGAAATGGCAAAATTATAGAAATGGAGAACAGATTAGTGGTTGCCAGAGGTTAAGGAAAAGGTGAGAAAGGGAGATGGCTGTAAGGGTAGCACAAAGGATCCTTGTGATGGAATTGTTGTATATACTGCTCGTGGTAATGGTCACATGGATCTACACATGTGATAAAATTACACAGAACTTGGAGCACACAAACATATACACACACAAATGAGTATATGTAAAACTAGTGAAATCTGAATAAGATTGATAGGCTGTATCAATGTTGACTTCCTGGTTGTGATACTGTACTACAGCTATACAAGATGTATAGCTTGTATGGCTATACATGGGGATAAATGTGTGAAGGGTATATAGGATATCTCTAAATTACGTCTTACAATTGCATTCACACTGAAATCATCTCAAAGCAAATTTTTTAAAAAACAGCACTTACAATAACATAAAAAAATAAAATAATTATAAATAAATTTAATAAAATATGTGTAAGCCCTATACACTGAAAACTAAAAAACATTGCTGAGTGAAATTAAAGAAGACTTAAATAAATGGAGAGATATACCATGTTCAAAGGTTGAAAAATTCAATATCATTAAAATGGCAATTCTTCCCCAAAAGCAAGCCATAAGAGAAATTATTTGGAATACAGATATCTGAAAAAGGACTTGTATCTAGAATATATAAAGAAATCTGCCAATTCAATAATGAGAAGACAAATAATAAAAATAAGGAAGCAAGATCTGAATAGACATTTCACAATAAAAAGATATGAATGCCAAAGGGACATGAAAAGATGTTCACATCATTAGAGAAAAAGAAGCTAAAACCACAGTGAGAAACCCATATGTAATTAAAGAATGACTAAAATAAAAAATAAAAAGCTAATGCCAAGTGTTTGCAAAGATGTAAAACAACAAGATTTGTCATATAATACTGGGTGGGACTATAAAATGGGACCACCACTTTGGAAATGAGTTTTTCAGTTTCTTAAAAAGCTAAACATACATTTACCATGCCACCTGTGAGGAAAAAGTTAATGCTGCAAGCCTGATTGCTTACTCCTTGTATTTCTATGAATGACCCTTGGCTAACCTTTAGGAATGCGGGTGTTTAGAGTTTTCTTTATGGTAGTTACTGATGATTTTGTTATAAACACCTGGGACAATGGACCACCCTTGACTATCCATCCTGGACTATCAGATTGCTTTGCACAAACATCAAGATTGATGATGTGCACCTGAGTTTCACTCACCATGACTGGTGGCTTAGAAGGATATGTTTAAGTGACCAGTCCCACAAAAAGTCTCAGACACTAAGGCTCAACCTGAACAGAGACATTCCACACATTTCCCTGTAGTTCACTGCCAGAGAGAAAGCATGTTCTCTGTGCTCAGTCAAGGAAGAACTATGAAGCCTGTGCCATGACTCCCTAGACAGCACCAGTACGTATATTTTTTCCCGCTGCTTACTCTGTATCCTTTGTTGTAATAAATCTTAGCTGTGAGTATAAATTGCTTTTGAGCCTTATGAGTCCTTCTGGCAAATCACCAAAAGAAATATGGCCTAACCATTCCACTCCTCAGTCTTCACCCGAGAAAAATGAAAATATATATCCACACTAAGACTGGCATACAAACATTCACAGCAGCTTTATCAGAAATGGCCAAAACCTGGAAACAACACCAAGACGTCCATCAACAGGTGAGCGGATCAACAAATTGTCATATATGTACACAATGGGATATCAATCAGCAAAAAAATGGAATGAACTATTCATCTATACAACATGAACACAAATCATTATGCTGAGGGAAAGAAACCACATACAAAAGCATATAATATGATATTTATATGAAATTCTAGAAAATGAAAACTAATCTACAATGACAGAAAATACATCTGTGGTTATCTAGAGCCAGGAATGTAGGGAGGGATGAAATGCAGCAGAGGATGAGAAAACTCTTGGATATGATGGAAATGTTCTGAACCTTGAAGGCAGTTGTGGTTTCACATGTGCATGTCATCTTTCAAAACTCACTGAATTGCATACTTTAAATGCCTATCTCAAGCTCTGCTATCAAGGAACCTGACCTAAGACTGACACATTTGGTATCACGATGTTGAGGAAGTTTTCTGAGTAATGGATTTGATTTCTCCTGTAAGAAAGTGAAGTGATATGCTGCCTTCAAAACTCAATGAATTCACACTTTAAATACCTATCTCAGGCTCTGCTGTTGAGGAACCTGACCTAAGACTGACACATTTAGTATAAGGATATTGAGGAAGTTTTCTGAGTGATGGATTTGATTTCTCCTATAAGAAAGTGAAGTCATATGCTTCAGGGTAGGATTTATCAGAGGTTTGAGGAAAATGGCTAAGTTTGAAATAATCACAGGAGAAAATGGAAGAACTATTGACCAGAAAAAATAATAAGACGGTCTGGCTATGGAAGGTCTATTTGAAATTAATAATTATGAGCATGTATTATTATCATTAACTCATGTTTAACTTCCTTTAGCAGCACATGGAACTCAGCTACAGGAAAACAGCTAGATTCATAGAAGACTGAGTTTTATCAGCTGAGTACAATAAATACACAAGGGACACATGGCAGGCAGAATGGTCTCCAAAAACATCTGTATGCTAATCCTCAGAACCTGTGAGTATGTTACCTTATATGGCAAAAGAGACTGCAGATGTGATTAAACTAAGGATTTTGAGATGGAGAGACTATGCTGGATTATCTAGATGGGCCCAGTATAATCACAAAGGTCCCCATAAGTGAAAGAGGGAGGCAGGACAGTCAGAGAAAGAGATGAAACAACAAAAAAGTGTCAGAAACATGAAAAAATTTAGCCACCCACTACTGGCTTTGAAGATGAAAGAGGGCCACAAGCCAAGGAATTCTGGCAGCCTCTAGAAGCTGGAAAGGCAAGGAAATTGATTCCCTTAGGGCCTACAGATGGAATACGGCCTAGTGAAATCCATTTTGGACTTGAAACTTCCAGAGCTATAAGATGACTTCTATTGTTTTAAGCCACCAAGTTTATGTAATTTGTTCCAGCAGCCATAGGGAACTAACACAGTAGATTAAGCAAGAGTTTTTCTAAAAAGACAGACTGTGTATCTAACCTGGATGAGAAGAAAATTAAATAAAGAAGATGGCTGATGAATGAGGAGAAACAGAGGGGTCAATGACGGCAATAAAGAAGGATATGAAGTAGTGTGCTTAAATGGCATTTTAAAAATAACTTCAAAAAAGAGGGGAGATGAAAAATAATCTGGAAACAGTAATAGAGGCCAAAGATACTAACATCACTATTTTATTATTTTATATCCTCATGAGCAAGAAATGCTTCTTACTCGTCTTTGTATTCCAAACATCCAGCATAATATAATGCCTGCACATACTCAGCATGCAATTAATGTCTGAGGAATAAATGAATGTATTTATTTATATCAACTCTTATCACAGGCTACACCTAAAAAGAAGATATAAATACTGAGGACAAGAGAAGAAAAGTTGAATTACTAAGGATACAAAGCTATTAATAGAGACTAAATTGAAGAGGACAAAAGACCGATTTTCCACCTCTTCCTGGATATCATATGCCACCACTTTAGGAAAATCACCAAATGAAACCTTAAAAGGACTTAAAAAGCAATCAAGATTCCCATACTATAACTTTGCATGTAGCATCGAAATGTGGAAAAGGAATAGAGGCTGGAAATCTGAATGACTGTATTTTTTTGGAGGTTTTTGTATATTAAGAATACTCTCCACTTCTCTCTTCTATCCCAAAAGCAGAAGTAATGAGAAGTGATATAGTAAACAGAAATTATTTATCTGCCTGCTCAGCAACACTTTCCTTAGGGTAACCACTCCTGCCCCATTCCATGTAGTCTGCTCATCAGGGTGCTCATCCACCACCCATCACAGGGTTAAAAAATATAACTCAGTCTAACCCATCAAAACATCCCATCTCCTTGGCCAAAGTGAATGACGCAGGTAAATAAAACATCCTACCCAAGACTTTCTGCTTGAACTAGCAGAAGAGGGTGCCTCTTGCTCAAAGAAAATGAAGCTGCCAGCAGTCTCAATCTGTAACCATAGGCAATAAGCCCACACACAGAAGAAAGTAGAAACAAGAGATGAAGACACAGATTTAATGACATTATTTAATCCTTGGATCCAGCTGTGTGAAGAGTCACTAAATAAATTCTATCCCTCCATCCTTTTATCTTACTTTAGGTTTACTACTTTTTAAGTAGATTTCTCTCAGTTGCAACAGCAAGAACACTAATTTAAAAAGGCAGGAAACAATGGCCTCTGCAGGTGATATACAGGCCTGCTATTGTTTCTTTAACCCCAAGTGGAGCTATTCACAAATTTCTTTAACCCCAAGTGGAGCTATTCACAAATCGTAGTTATGACTGTTCTCTTCCTCCTATCTTGGTTTCTAAACACTGCTATTCAGTAGAAAAACAGACTCTGGTCACTGAAAATGTTTAAGAAAAAAACAGATGGATTTCACAGAGATTTCTGCATTAGGTGAAAAAAAGAGATCTTTGATCTCTAAGATCCCACCTAGTTTAAATATTTCATATTGCTTTTTCCTTTGCACAGTTACCAACATCAAAAGAAGCTCAGAACAATATAGACACACCAAGAGTCTCCCTAATTCATGTCAAGAAAGGCACCTGACGAACCCAAATCCAAGTCCCAACTCACAAGCCAATTTTCTAGTACCTATCGTCAGAGTGAAAAAAGAAAAGAGAAATGGATATCTTCCCCCAAGAGGACTGATCAAAGATAACAAGAATAAATACTTTTCAACACCCAGACAGATATTAGCTTCTAGGTTATTGATCAAGAAACACCCAAAAAGAAAGATGAAACTAAAAGTGGAACCAAATAATAAGGGGCTTTTACAAAATTACTTCAGCTGATAGAAATAAAATGGTTTGCTAACTATACTCATATCTTTTTAATCTTGCTATTTTTATTCAAATCGCTATATGAAAAAGTCTTTATTCCCTATAAATTACCAACAACTTTACCTTGCTTCTTGTCTTCACTTTTGATTTGCTCTTCTGTTTTCTTTTCAACTTCTTCTTATTCAAAATTTTCTTATTCCTAAAAATTTTTTAAAAAATGAAAAATAATTATGAACATTCATATTAGGACATACAAAGCTTATCACAAATAGGTATTTTCAAAACAGACACTTGGATATTTTTCTTATAAACCCTTTCTAGGAAATGATATACTCTATATACACATATAAAATACTATTAATAACATGAAGTAGCTAATGAGAAGATAACACAATATAGGACAGCTAAGAAACATATATTAAATGATAAATAATAAAAATTTGAATTCTGCAAAAACTTTTATAAATCTAAAATGTTAAAAAATGCATCAAAGTCTTTTAAACTTTATTCAACAGTGGGGATTGATCAATAAATATTAACATCAGCTCTGTTTGCTTCCCAGAAAAAACGTGCCCTTTGTGGTAGTAAGGGTTACAGTACAAAGGGGCTTAAGCATCACGTTTGACTAAATTATGATAGGAAAATCCCCAACTCATTTTATGTATCCAGCAGCCACTTTTTCATTACCTCACAGCCCTAAGACCAAATTATCTTTAAGCAAAAAAAAAAAAAAAAAAAAAAAAAAAAAAAAAAAAGCCCCTGAATGACTCTGAGAAAGAGAAAAAATATGTGGTAAAGAAGAAGAATTATAGAAGAAGAAACAAGAGGCAAGGAAAACATTTTATTTGTGTTTCATTTAATATTTTTTTATGCTCACCATGCTGCTAAGTAGCAAATATACAACATGAAAAAGACAGCTCTTACCCTCAAGGAGCTCAGAGACTTGAATAGAAAGTACAGTTTAATGATTTAACAAGAGGATTATAGCAGTAGCAGTAATAAAGACAAAAGGAGAGGAAGAGGAGAAAGAAGAGGGAGAAGTTGTTGTCCTACATGCTGAAGAAGTCAAGTCCTTAAAACTTGGTACCTAATTGAGTGAGAGCAGTGACAAAAGAAAAAAGTTTTAAGCCTATGTCACTTGGAGGTAGATATGTCAATCATAAAAAGAGGGAAGTTAGAGATTTACTTTGCTAAAGGAAAAAAATGGATTTGATTTTGAAGATGTTTGTGTTCCAAATATCAAAATGTCAACAAATAGACAGGAATAACATGCATATTAAAATTTTATTGTTGATACTTCCTTCAGCTTCACTCTTCAAATCAAAATAATCAAAAACCTTATCAATTTTATCACATAAATAGTTCTTGGATCTGTCCACATTATCTTTACAGCTAATATGCTAATAATCTGAGTTACCACCATCTCTCGCCTGAACCAGTGCAAAAGCTACTTAACTCATTTCTGTACATCCACATTTACCACGCTTCAATTCATTCTTCACATAGGAACCCAAGTCAACTCCTAAAAACACACACCTGAGTGGGTAATTCCCCCACTTAAAACTCAGTATCTTCTCAATTCTCTGAAGATAAAGTCCAAAAGCACTGATACAGGTCAAAAGATCCTCTTTGAATAACTTGACCTCTGGCAACTTCTCCTGCCTCATTTTGCATTTCTTTCCACTTGGTCCATCACACTGAAGCCACAAGACATCCTTTCAATTGTATGAAACTGTTAAGCTCCATCAGTGCTTTCACAAAGGTTTTCCCTCTGCCTGAAATTCTCTCCCACATCTTCTCCTGCTGACTCATCTTTGAAGTCCCAATATAAGTATCACTTATTCAAAAAAGTCTGTTTAACTCCGCAGACTGGGTAAGTTTCCCAGATACACACTCTCAGCTCATCGTATACTTTTGTTTCACTGTATAACCTATAACTGTAATCATTAATAGGTATGGGATTCTTGTTTAATGTATCGCTCCCTCACCAAGCTGTAAGCTCCAATAGTGCAGAGGCCATCTCTTTCTCGCTCACTACTCTAGCCTCTTTTTCCAGAAAAGTCCCTTGGACATAGAACTCAACAGTATTTTGAGAGAAAGAGAAAGTAAGAGGGAGAAGACAGGAAGGGGAAAAAGCAGAAGTTCAGAGCTATCACTATATATGCCTTACTCAGAGAGTAAAACAAGCAGAGGCCCAAGGTTAGATCCATAGATACACAAGTGCATTTAAAGGACATCTAACCAAGAATGCCTATTAAGGAGTTATCCATGGGATTATCTTACACAGATTTTAGCGCAAAGGATGTAATGGAAACCATGTATATGGATGAGATTTCCCCAAGATAGTATGCTACAAAAGTAAAGAGAACAGTGTCAAATGCTAAACACAATAGATATACCTGCTTACACAACTATTCAACTACAAGCATTGTGAGAGCATGAAGAATGTCCATTTCAACTCTGTACTTTTAGCACCTGCATCAGTGTCTGATACATCATGGATGTTCAAGAAATATGAAATGAACAAGCCGTTAGTATTTTTCATGGGGGGTTTAGGAAACCGACCTTCTTTTATATTAAAGATTAGTTGAACAAACTCAGTTATGTGAGCAAAAGGAATATATAACTGCTAAAAGGTTAGCCCTTTCTACACAATTTAGAAAAGCATTTAGGTTTATTCAAAACCAACTTTCAGAAAAGCAGAATATATAAATTCAAATTCAGATAGATTTCCTAAAGACTAAGTTATCACTGACTTAAGTTTTTCCAATACAGACCAATGTTTTTGTTTTATTTTTAATGGACTTCTTTAAATTTCAAATGGCTTTATATGCATTCCTAAAATATTTCTTTCTATGCATGGTGGCATTTAATTGGTTATAATAATTATAATGAATCTGAGCCCACCAATTCTTGAATATAGACCATCTGAAAAACCAGCTTTTCCCAGATTAATTACAAATTAATTTTACTGTGCTTTTTGTTATTTGGCTTGTTTTAGAGGTAGAGTTAACAAAAAGTGCCAGTAATAAGTTGAAAATTATTTGACAAAAATCTGTATTCAACACTAGAAAATAAAAATGCTATTTGCTAGTAATATAACATCCCGTTATATAACTGTATTTGAGAACTAAGCTTAACCTTTTCATGATATCTGAGGATGGACAGACAAAAGAGAAATTCAAGAAGTCAGTCTTCATTAAAAATTCACCTTGGAATTTCTGATGATTTAGGGGTTTAAATCCTAAATCAACAGAAGCTTAATGAAGAATGTCTAGAATTGGTCCTGTAAGACTTTTAGTCTTCTCACAAAAAAAATGTCATACCCACGAGATTTCAAAGAATTATGGTTGATAATGAAAGATAAAAGGCTGTTAACATGACTTAAATATTTTTAAATATTTACTTAAAAAGTTCCAAAAATGAAATTTTCTTAAAAGATACACTGCTTAAGGAAAACCAAATACTTATGCAATATAAGAACAAATGAATGTTGCAAGTTGTTCAGTGAGGTAAATCATTAAATTTATCAGTATATTACTGAGTCTGTCTTCTAACAAAACAAAAATTAGTAAATTTAATTTAAAAATCTCTTTCTCAAATCTCCTTCATTTGCAAAATAAAGAGATGAAAGTAGTTATCTCTGAGGTTCCTTCTAACTCTAAAATGCTAGGACTTTATTAAGTCCAAATTTATACAACTTCTGGAATAAAAAGGTTTTAATCTTTCACTTAATTTCATTTAGTGATAAGGAATAAAAAATTCCTTAGTCTATAGTCTAAAGCAAGAATAGGCAAAGTTCTTCCATAAAGGGTCTGATAATAAATACCTTACACATTGTGGGCCACAGGATCTCTGTTGCAACTACTCAGCTGTTATACAGCATGAAAGCAGTCATACGCAGCACATAAATACATGAGCATGGCTATGTTTATTTCTGAACATAGAAATGTGAATTTCACATAATTTCCATATGTCACAAACCCTTTTTATTTTCTTTCAACCTTTTAAAAATGTAAAACCATTCTTAGCTCATAGGTCATACAAAAAGAAGAACTGGGTCAGATTTGGTCTGTGGGACATTGCTTACCACTCACTGGTCTAGAATATTGTTTAATAGACAGGTTCATTATCAGAAAGGAAAAAAATACTGTATGGCTATTAGTACACAACACAGATAAAACTACTCAGAACATCACTATACTTATACAAATAAGCACTCTTAAAATTATCTGCCTTTTCTTTTCATAAACTTCTGACTTCTACTTCCCTAAAGTAAAATATTAGACAGGAGCACACCAATGCTCTCTCTTCCTAAAAAGACTGGATTAACATAAGAGAACTATAGAGGAAATGAGGACTAGATGCACTAAAAATCTGATAGAAGAGCACTTCCAAGCTGAACTCAGGTCACTGGCATGCTCTTCCATGAGAGTATTTGCAGAGTCTGGGCATGACTAAGGATTGAGCTCGGTTTAAGCAGAGGAACTCTACTAAAGGAAACAAGAAACTAGTAGTGCTTTAGATGTCTGCATGGGTTAGAATGACAGACTAGAATATAGCCAGTTTTTCCAATGTTATGTCTGCTCAGAGTTGGGGCACTAAAAAAGGATAGGGAGATTACGCCAAATGGGAAGAGAAAATTTCCCACAGTCTCCCAGTGTTTAGAAGACAGAATCCCAGTAGAAGGAGGGGTCTGCTTAATCTCTGATTGGATTGAGATAATCAACATCTCACCCTGTCTACCTCAGCAAAGAGCAGACTGTTCTGGAAGAAAGTAACATCATCTGAAAGAAAATAACTATTCTTTAACACGCAATGTTAATCTAGTTTTGGGGCACAAAATAAACATATTGAGAGACATCAAAAGATGCAAAATAATGTGGCTGACAGATAATCGAAAGAAAACTAGAAAATTAGGCAGACTAACAGATAATTCAGATATTAAAGTTAGGAGGCAAGCACCTGAAATAGTTATAGAGATTAATAAAATGTATAAAAAGATAATTTTCAACAATCTATAAAAAAGGAACCAAGTGGACATTCTGGAACTGAAAAATAAATATTAAATATAGGAAATTAAGACCTTCTCAAATGGTTTTAAGAGTAGAATAAGATACAGGTTTCATAAACTTGCAGGCAGGCCAAGAAAAAACTACCCAAATTCAATCACAGAGAAACAAGAATGGGATGAACAAAACAGAGAATATGAGATATATGGAACACAGTCAAATGGGCTTCATATTCATACAACTGGAATCCCAGAAAGACAAAAAAAGAATGGGACAAAAGCAATTTATGAAGAGATAATTACTGATAATTTTCCAAAAGTGAAAAAAGAAATCAACTTAGAGATTCAAGAAACTCAGGGAACTTCAAGCAGGAAAATGCAAAGAAAATCACACTTAGGCACACCATCATCAAATTGCTGAAAACAATGAATGGATAAAGAGAAAATCTTAAAAATAGTCAGAGAAAAGACATACACTGAAAGGATCAATAAAACTGATAGTCTCCATTCTGTGTTGAAAGTGCTGAGGGGTAAGAAGTAGGGGTAGGTGGGTAGGGGAGGTAGGATAGGGTCTAGCAACCTAGAATTGTATACCCATCAAAAATATACTTTAAAAAGGAAGACAAAAATAATAAAGATGTTTTTAGACCCACAAAGGCTGACATAATTCACTGTCAATAGATCCATATTGTAAGAAATACTGAAGGAAGGTCTTCCTTTAATAATTGTTAAATCATAGTTTTAAATAAAAGAACACAAACTATAAGGATAGAAAAAATGTATCTTGAACACACTCTCCAGTCTCCCAAAAAAAAGCTGGTGTGGCTAAGTTAATATTTGATAAAGTAATTTTTAAGTCTACAGTATTATAAGAAATAAGCAGAGCATTTCGTAATGCTAAAAGGGCCAATTCAATAGAAAAACAAAACAATCCTAAATCTAAATGTATCTAGCAACACAGATCCAAAATATATGAAACAAAATTAACAGAAGTAAAAGGAGAAAATACAAATCCACAATTAAAAGAGCAGATTTTATCATACCTTTCTCTGTAATTGATAGAACAAATAGAGAATAAATAAAACCACACAGATATAGAAAAACTTAAAAACATGATTTACCAACTTGATCTAATTGACATACACAGAAAACCATATTCAACTGCAAAATGTACTTCTTTTTGAATGTACACAGACCATTTAACCAAAATAGATGATATGCTGAACCACAGACCAATCTCAACAAATTTCCAAGGACTGAATCATAAGGTAATTCTCTGGTCACAGAAAAATTAAACCAGAGATCAACAACAACAACAAAAAAAACTAAAAAATTCCCAAATGTTTGGCAATCAAAAAAAATAGACTTCTAAATATGGGTCAAAGAACTAGTCACAATGGAAATTCAAAAGTATTTTCAATTAAATAAAAATGAAATATGGCATAAAAAAATTTGTAGAATACAGCTAAAGCAGTACTTAAACAAAATGCATAGCTTTTTGCATATAAATAAATGCATATATTGAAAAAAGAAAGCTTGAAAATAAATTGTCTAGGCTTACAACTCAAGAAGCTAGAAAGAGAACTTAAATGCAAAGAAGGTAGAAAGAAGGAAATAAAAATAAGAACAGACACCAGTGAAATAGAAAATAGACGTTCAATAGAGAATATCAAGGAGCCAAAAAGTGGTTCTCTAAAAATATATAATATAAACACAAAAAATAAATGCTGGTGAGGACAAAGAGAAAGGTTAACTCTTACACATTGCTGGTGTGAACGTAAATTAGTACAACTACGGAAACAGCATGAAGGTTCCTCAAAACACTAAAAATAGAAGTACCTATGACCCAGCAAGTCCACTATTGGGTATATATGCAAAGGAAAGGAAATTCATGTCAAAGAAGATAGCTGCACTCCCATGTTTATTGTAGCACTATTCACAATAGCCAGATATGGAATCAAGCTAAGTGATCATGAACAGATGAATAGATAAAGAAAATGTAGTACGTATACACAATGGAATACTATTTAGTGATTTTTTTAAAAAAGAACAAAATTCTGTCATTTGCAACCACATAGATGAGCTTGGAGAATATTATGTTAAGTGAAATAAGCCAGGCACAGAAAGATAAATACTGCATGTTCTCACTCATATTGGAAGCCAAAAAAGTTGATCTAATAGAAGTAGAGAGTAGAAAAATGGTTTCTAGAGTCTAGGCAAGGGAGGTGGGAGGGAGGGATAGCCAGAGGTTGGTTAATGGATACAAAAATCACAGCTAGGTAGCAGGAATAAATTCTAGTGTTTTATAGCATTGTGAACTAAAATAAAATCTTAAGGCTCACCCCCACACACACACTGGCTGACTGAATGGACCCTCTAGTGGCCAAAGGAATATCCTAAAACTAAATTGCCCTCCATGAGGAGGGAGGTCAGACGTGCCTCATCATGCCCCCCTCCCTTCTTAAGGACATCCTTTGTAACCCATTAACAGGCCTAAGGGTATGCAAGACAAACCTGCAGGTCTTCAATTTACACAACATGTCTGGTGGCTTATCTCTGATAAACAGCTATGTTAAAACATTCCAAGCCTTTAGACAAAGCTTCAAGTCTTTAACCAATTACAAGTCAAAGAATCTTTAAACCCACCTATAACCAGTAAGCCCCTCCCTTCGAGATGGCCCACCTTTTCAGGCCAAACCCATGTCTGTCTCCCACATATTGATTTATGACTTTACCTGTAACCCGTCTCCCTGAAATGTATAAAACCAAACTGTAACCCAGCCACAAGTCCACTTGCTTAAGGCGTGGCTCCGGGTCATGATCCGCAAATTTGGCTCAGAATAAATCGCTTTAAAATTATTTTACAGAGTTTTTTTTTTTTTTCCGTTAATAGCACCACAGAGTGAATATAATAAACAATGATTTATTGCATACTTTCAAACAGCTAGAAGAGCGGATTTTGAATGTTCTCAACACAAAGAAATGATAAATGTTTGAAGCAACAGATACGCTAATTACTTTGATTTGATCATTACACATTTTATACATGTATCAAAATATCACACTGTACCCCATGAATATGTACAATTATGTGTCAATTAAAAATAATATTAAAAATAAAATAAATAAATGTAATATACATCTAACAAGATTGGTCAGGAAAAGAATAAAAGCAGAAATTACAATTACTAATATAAGAAATAACAAAGGAGACATCACTACAGATGATGCCCATAAATTTGACAACTTAAATAAAATGGACAAATTCTTTGAAAAATATAATTTCTCAACATTAAAGAAAAAATTCAATTTATGAATAGTCCTGTGTCAAAAAAAAATCTGAATCCCTAATCAAAATCTAGACTCAGATGGCTTGCTGGTAAATTCTTCCAAATACTTAAAAAAATTCACTGGTATGTTCTTCCAAACATTATCCATCTTAGACTAACTCTTCCAGAGAATATATTTAACAAAAAGAAGATACAGTTTCCAACTCATTTTATGAGACAACCATAACTCTGATACCAAAATCTGAAAAGGACATATCAAAATATGAATATTTCAGACTGAAATCTCCTACAAACATAGAAGCAAAAATACTACATAGCAAAAGGTGGAAACAACTCAAATTTTCAACTGATAAATGTAAAAACAAAATGTAGCACTTCCGTATAATATTATTCAGATGAACAATATTCAGCCATAAAAAAGAATGAAGTATTTATTGACTCATGCTACAATATGGATGAACCTTGAAAACATTATGCTAAATCAAAGAAAAAAAGGTCACAAATTGTGTAATTCCATTTATATTAAACGTTAGATAGGCAAATCCATAAAAATAGGAAGTAGATTTGTAGATGCCAGAGACTGATAGAAAGGAGAACAGAAAGTGACTACTAATAGCTGTGGGGGGTGACAAAAATGTTCTAGTTGCATAACTTTGTGAATATACTAAAAATCATTTAGTTGTATACTTTAAGAGGATGTGGTTATGCTTGAGGCTCTGCCTCGAGGGGGGAGGGGGGCATGGGGAAT
>VBSM01000605.1:31905774-31933464 GCA_008086735.1 Cheirogaleus medius | reverse complement strand
AAAATAAAAAATAAAAAAAATAAAAAAAAATAAGAGGGTGAATTTTATGGTATGTGAATTCTCTCTCAGTAAACAAAGTAAGAGAAAAAAAAGCCATTGACCTGAAAATAATTTCAATGTCCAGCAACATATAAAAAGGATAAATACATAAAATGCAAAATTAAGTCACTATAATTCAATATAACAGAACAAAGGAAACAAAACAAATATATATATATTTATATCTATATATCTATATCTATATAATCATTTGATATCTATATAATCATTTAAATAGAAACAGAAACAGTATTTTATAATACTCAATGATTTGCGATAAAACTCCTCAGTAAATTAGAAACAGAAGAGAATTTAATCTGATCAAGATTATCCACAAAAAAACTCTACATATAACAGTTTGTTCAATTATACTAAATGTTGAAAAATCAAATACTTCCCTAAATATGAATTTATACTATCACCACTTTTATTTAACACTCATATTGGAGGTAAGTGAAGTAAAAAAATAAGTCATAATGGTTGAAAAGTAAAAAGTAAAGCATTTTTATTTGTAGATAATTACATTTATGTAAAATGCCCAAAATAAACCACAAATAAGGAACCAGTAAGTGAATTATCAAGGTCGCTGCATATAAGACCAAATTTTAAAAATCAACCAATTTTTAAAACACTGTATATAAACTGAAGCTTTTCTATGGAAGTCAGACTTACTCTCCTGTGTAATTAATGTAATGATACTCGCATCATTGTGTTCAAACATCACTGAATAAATTAGGGAGGAATAGTAGTCTGATTACTACATAGAAAACTTTTATTTACTTAACCTAGCCTACCAATTAGCAATAAGAAAAGATTTTAACAATTCCAGTTGATTTAGGAGAGAGATACAAATAGATTTCTTATATATACAGCTTCAGTTTCTTGATCTTATTTGGAAGTCTTTACATGCCGGGAGGACTATAAATAAAGCTATCTTGGCAGTGGGCAGAGCATTAGAAGAAAAACAAAAAAAAAGGTGGAAGAATGGAGGCTGGGGAAGAAAACAGGAGAGAAAAAGTGTGAAAAGTCGTGGCTATACACCATGCCTCATGCAGATTTACACTCTACGTACACATAGCCTGGGTGAGCTTGGGAAACTCGACTGTGGGAGGCCAAGGCAAGAAAACTGCTTGAGTCCAAGAGTTCAAGACCAGCCTGAACAACACAGCAAAGACCCCATCTCTACCAAAAAGCAGAAAAACTAGCCAGGCATGGTAGCAAGCACCTGTAGTCCCAGCTACTCAAGAGGCTGAGGCAAGAGGATCGCTTGAGCTTAAGAGTTTGAGGTTGCAGTTAGCAATGATGATGCCACAGCACTCCAATCTGAGCAAAAGAGCAAGACCCTGTCTCACAAACAAAAAAGAAAAATGGATAGGAAAAAAAATGTAACATGTAAACAGTAAGGATAAGAAATCTGAAGAGGCTATGTTAGGTAGAGATAAATACATTCATCACAAAAAGTATTGTTGGAGATAGAGATGTCATAATGAAATAATACTAATGAAATAATGCATAAGGAATTTTTAACAATTATAAAGGTATATGTCCCCAATAGCAGAGTGTCAAAACATATGAAGCAAAAACAGACAAAATTAAAGGGCCACAGACATATCCATAATCAAAGTGAAATATTTTTAATACCATATTCTCCATCAGTAACTGACAGAACTAGACAAAAAAGAAATACAGACATAAAACATCCAAACAACACTACCATCCAACTTTTAACTAATTGACATTTATAGAATTCTACATGCAAAAATGGCAGAACACAATCTTTTCAAGTGCACATGGTACAGTCACCAAGACAGAATATATCATAAGTGATAAAATATAGCTCAATAAATGTTAAAAGATCAAAATCATGAAAACTGTATGTTATAATGTAATTTTATACATATATACACATATATATCTGAAAGTTAAATGAAATAATTCTAAATGATGCATGGGTCAAAGATAAAATCACAAAGAAAACTAGAAAATATTTTAAACTAAATGACATAGAGGAATCAAAATTTGTGGGATGCAACTAAAACAGCATTGACATGAAAATTCAGAGCTTTAAATACTTATATTAGAAGAAAAGAAAAATCTAAAATCAATGCCTTTAAATGCTACCTTAAAAAACTAGCAGAGTGAAGTAGAAAGAAGTAAATTATAATGATGAGAGAAAAGTCAATAAAATAGAAAATAGATCAACAACTTAATAAAGCCAAAGTTGGTTCTTTGAACTTATAAACAAAACTGACAAACTACAAGCTAGAATTAACAAGGAAAATTTTTAAAACTCCAATATCAGCCGGGCACAGTAGCCCACACCTGTAATCCTAGCACTCTGGGAGGCCAAGGCGGGAGGATAGCTCGAGGTCAAGAGTTAGAGACAAGCCTGAGAAAGAGCGAGACCCCGTCTCTACTAAAAATAGATAGAAATTAGCTGCACAACTAAAAATACATAGAAAAAATTAGCCAGGCATGGTGGTGCATGCCTGTAGTCCCAGCTACTCGGGAGGCTGAGGCAGAAGGATTGTTTAAGCCCAGGAGTTTGAGGTTGCTGTGAGCTAGGCTGATGCCACAGCACTCTAGCCCGGGCAACACAGTGAGACTCTGTCTCCTAAAAAAAAACAAACTCCAATATGAGGAGGAATGAAAAAGAGATTGTTAGAAATGAAAGACAGGATATCACTACAGACCCCATGGATATTAAATGGATAGTAAAGGAATACTATGAACAACTCTATGCCCACAAATTGGATAACCTAGGTGAAATGGACCAATTCCTTGAAAGGTATAATGTGCCAAAACTTACAGAAGAAATAGACAATCTCAATTGGCCTGTATCTATTAAAGAAATTAAATCAAAAATTAATAGCCTTCCAAAACAAAAAGTCCAGAAAGGTCACTGGTGAATTCAATCAAATATTTAAAGAAGAAATTATACCAGTTCTCTACAATTTTTTTCACAAGATAGAAACAGAGGGAATAGCTCCTAATTCTATGAGGCCGGCATTACCTTAATACCAAAACCAGACAAAGACACTACAAAACAAGAAAATTATAAACCAGCATCTCTCATAAACATTGACACAAACACACATAAAAATCCTCAATAAATTATTAGCAAATCAAATCCAACAATGTATTAAAAAAAAACTATATACCACAACCAAGTATAATTTATCCCAGGTATGCAAGGCTGGTTCAACATTTGAAAATCAATTAATGTAATCCATCACAACAATAGGCTAAAAAAGAAAAATCACATGACCATATCAATAGATGAAGAAAAAGCATTTGAAAAAATCTAATACCCATTTGTGATAAAAACTTACACTAAACTAGAAGTCAAGGGGAACTGCCTCAACTTGATAAAGAATATCTACAAAAAACCTATGGCTAACATCATACTTAATGATGAGAAACTAAAAGCTTTCTCACTAAGATCAGAATCAAGGAAAGGTTGTCCCCTGCTCCTTACCAATGTCATCCTGGAAGTCTTAACTAATGCAATAAAACAAGAAAAGAAAATTAAAAATATACAGAATTGGGAAGGAAGAAATAAGCTGTCTTTGTTTGCAGATGACATAATCATCTATGTAGAAAATTCAAAAGAATTTCCAGTTTTTTTGTGGAACTTCCAGGAGTTCCACACTCCTGGAACTAAGGAGAGATTATTATAGGAAGGTTGCATAATACAAGGTTAATATACAAAAGTCAATTGCTTTCCTATATACCAGCAATGAATAAGTAGAACTTGAAAATAAAGAACACAATACCATTTACATTACCACCTCTAAAAATGAAAAACAGGTAAAAATCTAAAAAAATATGTATAAGATCTATATGTGGCAAACTATAAAACTCTGCTGAACAAAATCAAAGAGTTAAACAAATGGAGAAATATTCCATGTTCATGGATAGGAAGACTCAACCTTGTAAAGATGTCAGTTTTTCCCAAATTGTTCTACAGATTCAGTGCAAACCTACTAAAAATCCCAGCAAGTTAATTTATGGATTTTAACAAACTAATTCTAAAGTTTATATGGAGAAGTAAAAGATTCAGAATAGCCAAAACAATATTGAGAGAGAAGAACAAAGTTTGAAGATTGACACAACCTTATCTGACTGCAAGCCTTACTATAAAGCCACAGTAATCAGACCTGATGGTGTTGGTGAAAGAAGAGACAAGCATACAAACAGAACAAAGTAGAGAACCCAGGAACAGACCCACATCAATATAGCCAACTGATAATAGACAAAGGAGCAAAGGCACTGTAACAGAGCAAAAATAATCTGTTCATAAATGGTACTGAAAACTGGACATACACATGCAAAAAAATAAATCTAGATACAGACACTATATCTTTCACAAAAATAAACTCAATATGGGAAACAGACCTTACATGTAAAAGACAAAAGTATAAAACTCCTAAAAGGTAACACAGGAGAAAACCTAGGTGACCTTGGGTATGGCAATGACCTTTTTTTAGAAAAAGGGTCTCGTTCTGTTACCCAGGCTGGAGTGCAGTGGTTCCATCACAGTTCACTGTAACCTTGAACTCCTGGGCTCAAACAACCCTCCTGCTTCAGCCTTCTCAGTAGTGAGGACTATAGTGTACACCACCATGCCTAGCTAATTTTTTTTATTTTTTGTAGAGACAGGGTCTCACTATGTTGCTCAGGTCTCAAACTCCTGGCCTCAAGCCATCCTTCCACCTCAGCCTTCCAAAGCGCTGGGATTACATGCAAAAGTCAACACACCTGGCTGGCAATGACTTTTTATATATAACACCAAGGCAAGATCTATGAAAGAAATAATTAATAAGCTGAACTTCATTAAAATTACCAACTTCTGTTCTTCAAGACAATGCCAAGAGAATGAGAAGACAAGACAGAGATTAGGAGAAAATATCTGCAAAAGACACATCTGATAAAGGACTGTTATCCAAAATGTAACAAGAACTATTAAAACTCAACAATAAGAAAACAAACAACCCAATTAACAATGAGCCAAAGACCTTAACAGACATGTCACCAAAGAAGATACACAGATGGCAAATAAGCATACAACAAAATGTTCCACATCATATATCAACAGAAAAATGCAAATTAAAACAAGATAACACTACACATCTATTAGAATGGCCAAAATCCATAATACCAACAACAGCAAATGCTAATGAGGATGCAGAACAACAGGAACTCTCATTCATTCTTGGTGGAAATGCAAAATGTTATAGCCACTTTGGAAGACAGTTTGATGGTTTCCTACAAAAGTAAACATATTCTTACTATATGATCCTCCAGTAATCACACTTCTTGATATTTACTACAGAGTTGAAAATTTATGTCCCCTAGATTTAACCATTTCACAGTGTATATGTATTTCAAAATATCATGTTGTACATGATAAAAACATAGTGCTTTCTGTCAATTTGGAAAAAAAAAAAAGAGAGAGACAACTTATGTCCACACAGAAATAGGTACAAAGATGTTTACAGCAACTTTATTCATAATTGCCAAAACTTAGAAGCAACCACGATGTCCTTCGGTAGATGATTAGATAAATAAACTGTGATATATTCAGACAATGGAATACTTTTCAGTGTTAAATAGAAATAAGCTATTAAGCCACAAAAAGATAAGAATGAACCTTAAATGTATATTACTACATGAAAGAAACCAATCTGAAAAGGCTACATACTATCTAATTCCAACCATCTGACATTCTGGAAAAGGCAAAACTATGGAGACAGTAAGAAGATCAATAATTACCTCGGGTTGAGGGGTGGGACAACAGGAATGAATAAGTGGAACACAGATGATTTTTAGGGCAGTAGAAATACTCTGTATGATTCTATAATGATGGATACATGTCATTCATTATACATATGTCCAAATCCACAGAATATACAACACCAAGAGGAAAGCCTAATGTAAACTGTGGACTTTGGGCGATTATGATGTGTCGATATAGGTTCATCAATAGAAACAAATGTACCATTCGGGTGGGAGATGTAGATATTGGGAAAGGCTATGCATGTGTCGGGCAGAGGGCATATGGGAAATCTCTATACCTTCCTCTTAATTTTGCTATGAACCTAAAACTGATATAAAAAACTATCTTAAAGTGGGGGGGGATTGTAATATTACCACATCCCACAAACCTTAAAGGATAATAAAAGAATGCTATGGACAACTTCACACCAAAAATTTCAGTAATTTAGATGAAATAGACAAATTTCTCCAAAAGATATGTTATCAAAATTGACATGAGGAATAACACAAAATCTGAATACACCTGTATCTATTAAAGAAATTGAATTTGTCAAAAGCTTCTCCAAAAGAAAATTCCAGGACCAGATAAGATCACTGGTGAATTCTATCAAATATTCAAGAAGAAATAACTTCAATCTTATGCAAACTTTTAAAAAATTGGGTAGGATTTGGTACCTAACTCATTGTATGAGATGAGGATAACTGTAATACTAGAACCTGACAAAAATATTAGCAAAAAAATACATATATATATAAATTATAGGACCAATATCCCTCATGAATATACACCCAAAAATTCTTAACAAAATATTAGCAAATCAAATTCAACAATATATCCCATACAAGAAGGTTTTATCCCAGGAATGTAAAGTTGATTTAACATTAAAAATTAATTAATGTCTGACATTAATTAATAACATTAACTAATTAATTAATGTCAATTTTCCTTTTATTCTCTTAATATATGATCATTTCAATAGGTGCAGAAAAAGCAATTAACAAAATCCAATACACATTCATGATAAAAACTATCAGCAAGGTAGGAGTAGTAGGGAACTTCCTCAAATTGATAAAGGTTATCAAAACATCTACACCTAACATCATACTTAATGATGAAAGACTCAAATGGTTAATTTGTAATTGCTTCTCTCTCAGATTAGAAGCAAGGAAGGATGCAGCTTTTCTAACTGGAATAAAGCAAGAGCCAAGGGGGTAGGGAGGCTAGAAATCAGAAAGACAGATAATATGATTATCTATAAAGAAAATCCCAGAGAATCTACAAAACTATTAAAATTAATAAATGAGCTTAGCAAGGTCACAGATATAAGGTTAACATACAAAATCAACTGTATGTCATTATATATACTATCAAACTGAAAAACAGGAAAGAAAATAGTTATGGTAGCACTAAAAACCATTAAATGCCCCCATCAACCAGTTCACACAGGCTGACCCTAAGGATGATATATCACCAAAAGCAATATTCATTTAGCCAACCAATGTTCCCAGCAGCTGCAGAGGAATGAGTACCTCAGTTCTGGACAGCAGATCTGGGTTCCACACCAGGCATTCACTAGAGCCCACCTGTTAAACACTATCAGGATTCACTTGCTTCTACTAAGTTCTAGAAGATGTTCCTTCAGAATTCTAGAGAAAATTTCCAGGGAAAGGAAAGTATATCAAAATACAGCCCAAGCCACTACAGATAGTTTCAAGGCCAAAACTGATACTGACAACTCTTTATCTTTGGCTAGCACATCTGCTGGTCCAGGTGGCTGACTTCATAGGGTGCTCATTAGGCTTTTCTCATGTCCATTTAGCAGCCACATTAGATGAGGAAGTACCTCATCCTGTACCAAACCTCCTCCATGCTCCATTGTGCAACAGCAGCCCTACCTTCTCCAGATGAACAGGGACATTAGTTCCATCCAAACAGTGACTTCTTCAATTAGAAAAGGAGCCTCTAGTCCCAGTGGCAACTGTACCTTAAAAGACCAACAGGATCCTTGCAGTGTCTTCTGTTGGAAATGTTTTCCTTCTGAGAATCAGCATCTTTCAACCCTTAGTGCTCTGAGATACAGAGATGATGGAAAGCATAAAGTCCCCAGGTGGATCACTCAGAGTGATGTTAAGTAGAGACACTCCTACTTTCACATTCTTCCTACTGGGATCACTGGAGGATGGGCACCCCCTTCCTTGCAGGGTATCATGGCCAAGCTCCAGAATATCATCTCCAGCTGTGCCATCAAGACTATTTTTCTGCTCTATCAGGTTAGCAGCTTCGGTAATGATAGAACAAATGGATCCCACAGATCCATCCTCCTTTGCTATCAAGTGGGTCCCTCAGTCTGAAATGATCCCTATGCTGAGGGATCAAACATTCTATAAGCCCTCAAATAGTGGCGCTGGCTACGCCCCTGCTAGAAAGACAAATTCATGCCCAGAATATGTTTCAAATTCAGTCAAAATGAATTATGGTCCATTCCAAAGTATAAGGACTGGTTGGTCTCCTTAAAGGATGGTTGTACTCTGCTGCTGTCAGGCTGGACATTCAGTAGCAGCTGTTGCTAGATCAGCACTGATGAAGGGAAGCCCTTTACTGAACTCTTGCACATCCATCATCAGTAATTTTTCCATGCATTCGTAGGCCAAAAGAAATACCTAACAGTAGTGTTTACTAAGTAGTTAGATCCAAATAATTAATAAGAATTTATATTCTAACTTAGTAGTTTTTTGAAAAAATAATGCACATAAATTGGAAGGAAAAGTATTTTTTGTTTCATTCTTAAATAACCACAATTACTTGATAATAGGATATATGCACCTGTTAGATACTGAATAACTTCTCAAACTTGAAATCAGATTGAACACACCAAACTCCTTTCCTGTTCCACATCAATTTTTATGCAGTGCTTGATTTGTATCACAACTACTAGAAGTCCAACTCTGCACAGATATGACATCAAGAGGAACATAGCATGATCTCCTGACAAAACTTCAAACTACTTCCAGCCAGCAGTCCGTGACAGACATTGCTGTGCTTCCTTTGAAATTTCAAACTATCCCATGGTATTCCTGTGTGTCTGCTGTGGTGAGTTGTGGTGCCTCAGTGCACCGTTTGGGAACCACTCTGTATGTATGTTTGCGTATGTACAGTCCCTTCCTCTCTTAGCAAATCCAGCATCTCCCAGTAGGTTTTGTTGTGACTTAACCCTAATTACTGGTTTGGTGATACCCAGTAGAGAAGAGGGGAGTGGAAGCGGGTAGGAAGGACAGTATAGTCTTCTGCATAGTCTTCACACAAGCACCCCTCTAGCCAGTAGAAGTAGGCCACTTCTGCAGACCCAGAGGGTTGGGAGGAATTTGGGGTTTCAAGGTTATCAAGGGCATCAACTCAGATGATCCATCCTAATGATAAGGATTACTCCCCAACCAGAGAGCAATGACCACGGCATAGTGGACTTGCTGAGAATTTAACCCACCCTGGAGCTCTTCTACCCTTAAAATTAAGTCTTGGCCTAATCATCAGCTTCTTTCCTTTTACCACAGTTGTGTTTCTTTACATGATGCTATAGAAATTTCCTTTTACATTTTGCCCCCAATTATCTTCAGCCTTACATCATCTTTCTCCAATCTATCAATGCTACTGAGAGCCATCTGATTATTGTCCTTATAATTAATAATTTCCCTGAATCTCTCAAAAGCCTAAAATAGTGTACCCACCAGTACATTCCCTTCCACAAAAATAGCATTTCAATTCATCATCAGCAAAAGTTTCAACAGTCACACAGCTATGGTGTATGCCAAGGGTTATCAGTACTCTATCTACCACCAGGAGGGGCTTCTCATTGCCAACCAACTAGCCAATACACCAGCTCCCAAATCTCATTTTAAAGTCTACCTTCTCAGACCACTCCTGGCACCAAGTATCTTGGGTAGTAGGGTTTCAAGGAAACAGACTCTGAAATGCAGATTTGCACACTAGCAGTTTATTGCAGAGTGTCCTCCAAATCAACCACTGTGGGGGAGTGAAAGATGTACGACTGAGCAGAGGAAGGAGCTGAACTGCAACACAGTCCCAGGAAGACCTCAACCAGTACCATGCGGAGCTCTGGTGTTGGGAGAGAGGGGGGAACCTTGTGGTCTTGGGGCCACATGTGGCCTTCTGGATCCTTGAGTACAGCCTTTTGACTGAATCCAAAATTTTTAAGAACAAATCCTTTTAATAAAACCTTGAGGCTGCAGGTTCCCCAGGGAGGCATTTACGCTACCATAGTGCACAGATACTAGATGTAGACTGCACCTGAAGAGGAGGCATGACTTTGGAGGAGGTAGTTCTGCTGGCACAACGTAACACCTGGAGAGGGATTTAGATGCAATCAGTTTTACCTGCTAATATCCCCAATAGCAAGGGAAACGTGTGCCTGAAAAGGAGAACATGGGTGGCTAAACATAACACCCACCACACCATCATCAACTACTATGCCAATGTGGTTAATGAGGAGAGAGAATTAAGCATTTACTGTCCTTTCTAAGGAGGAACTACAGTTCATCACCAGTCAATGAAGGAAAACTCTTCTTTGCAAAAGAGTACCAATTAATAAATATGGAAGAGGTAATAGAATTATTTTTAGAAATCATTTTGAAACCCATAATGAAATTATTGACTCACACAAGGATTACCAAAGGAGGCTAATAAAACCACTAGGTGAAAGATATTCACAATGTGCTGAAGTTATTACCCTGTGATTACTTGCTCATTACAAATGGAAAAAGCGTACATTTACAGTGGAGAGATCTAGTGGGTACCATCTTACCCAAGTAATCAAACTTAGCATCATTAAATAGTGAGACAGCCTGATGACCTCTAGATGGGATGCAACATACAGTACTTAGCACTATAAAAAAAATTCTTGCCAAAAAATGTCTACCACCTAATGAAGCCTAACTTTCATTTACAGAAAATACAGGGATAGAAGACAGAAAGATGAAATATCTGGGGGGGCCCTGCCCTTAAGGAGCTAGATTTACATGACATTCTTTAAAAGGTAAAATATTAGTGACAGAAAACTGATTTGTGGTGGCCAAGTGCTAAGGATAGGAGGACCTGAAGAAACTTTTTGAAGTGACGGAAATGTTCTATACCTGATTGTGTTGACAGTTCCAAGAGTCTTCAAATGAACATTTAAAGAGGGTAAATTTTATTACATGTTAATTAAACCTCAATTAGCCTAGCCCCTCCCCAAAAACCTGAATGGTTAACCTGTTTATTGGGGAAAAAAAAAGAGAGAGAGACTATTCTGTTGATATTTTAAACAAATATTTTAAGATGCAAAAGTATTTTTAAATTAACATCTTCATTTTCTTTTTAAGTCCAGAGGAAACAATTTTCCCTTCTACTGAGCTGGGAGACTAACTCATTTCACATTTCTGCCTACCAGTATGCCAACAGAAGTTTTTGCCTTAACATGTGTTTATAGGATCCCACAGATACAACAGCTATATTATATATTAACATATATTAACAGCTATATATAGAAGAAAATTACTACCTATCTACAAATATAAATGGGTTCAATCCTGTTATTACTTCCTTACAGACTCCTATAGTAATGTCTCTTCATCACTCAAAACCATCAAGGTTGATCAGTGTTTACTGAAAAAAATCTAATTCGTACCTTGCTCTCTAAGATGCCCTACCCTCTAGCCAAAGCCTCCACTTCCAGAATGAATTCTCTCCAGCAAAACCTGCATCCTAGCTCTAACAGAATTCTTACCATTACGTACACACAAACTGTGCTTTCTCCCTTCTGCTCATGCTTTTGAGCTGGCCCAGAATGCCATGCCTTTGTCATAATAGGTTATGCTTTCTTCATCATTTCATTTAACACTTCTGTAAGTCTCTGCCTTTTTATCTTAAATCCCCACACAGACAATAAACTCAAGTCTAGGAATTGTGTCTTATAAATCTTTATAGGACCAATGGTTAGTGCCAAGTAATAATCCCTGAACATTTGTTGAATTTACTACTTAACCTCTTACAACCAAAATCCCGTGCACCTGAAGGATGTACTCAAATATTAATACCATTTCTAACAAGAATGATATAAAGCAGCTGAAGGAACAAAGTGGGTTCAGTTTAGAGAAGAAATCTCATCTATTGTTGTCACTAACGTTGTTCTTCCACCACTTCAAGACCCACATACCCTGACTTCTCTGTATGTCCCTGTCTATCAGTTCCCTCCTGGTATCACTTTCCTTTTTACCATATGACCAAACATCACCTTTAATTTCTTTTTTCTTTTACCTCCACTCACACTTTAACACTGAATCAACTCAACTAGTTTTTTCCATTTCTCTTTTGAACAGAAAAGCTCACAATATCATGCTGATTGGAATTTTAAATATGACTTTAATAACAACAACAACAGCTTACATTTAATGGGCACTTATCATGGGCAAACATAATGTCCTTTTGAAAACTCTATAAGGTCACAAGAAAAAGACAAAGACAACCTAATTAACTTGCCCAATTTAACACAGAGAGAAAAAGATAGAACAGGATTTACACCAAGGCAGTCTGCTTCCAGAGCCCTAACATTTAGCCACTGTGCTATGGTTCTTCCCAAGTATATGTCTATACCACTATTCATATTCAGAACTGATCAAATATTCCTTTATTCACTTCCTATCCAACCCCTTTCCCCAAGAGAACGTTCCAATTTTGATTGGCCTCATTCATCCAAAAACATATTTACTCAGTTACTGAATAAATCAAAGAGTTATTCCCACAATCTACACCAATATTAAGATCAAAAATAGAAGAGCAAGACATGATCCTCGCCTTCTCTTCAAGTCCCCAACCCCTCATTCTCAGCACAAAAAATAATTAATGTTTATAGCACTTAATATGTCAAGCACATATATTGATTCATTTAATCTACAAAACAATCCACATTATTATTATCCCCATTCTATAGTAAGAAAATTGAGGCACAGAAGTTATATAATATACCCAAGGTTACACAACTAGCAAATGACAAAACCAGGCTTCAAAACCAGTCTAGTGTCTGCATCCAAGTTCTTGACCACTTTATTAGAATGCCATTAAAGTCGCTGACTCCATTAGGCTTGAATCCCTCAGTTTCTCAACCCTACACCTAAAGCATAATTCATAGTAATTAATTCATTCAACACTGACGGAACACAGTTGCCATGTTTTTGTTTCCTGTACACAACAAGCTTGTTCCCAATTCAGAGCCTTTATAATCTCCTAAAACACTCTTCCTCTGGATCTGATTCTTCTTCATTACAATTTGACTTAAATGCCAACTCCAAAAGAGAGCTTTCCTGACCACATCACCTAAAATAACCCCAGTACAAATTGCTCCATCACATGCAATCCGTTTTATTTCCTTCATAGTTACTTATCACTAACTGAAATTTCAGTTGTTTGTTTCTCCCACTAGAGTAGATGTTCCAAAACAGTAGAGACCTTGTCTATCTTGCTCACTCTATCTTGCTACATCTTCAACACATACAATAGTGCCTGGCACCCCAATGGGTACTTGATGTTTACAGAATGAATGTCAAAAACTGTGCTAGACATTGGGATTACAAAAATGAACAGGCTATGGTTCCTATCCTCAATAAACTCCCAGTCTTTATATTTACAAATACTTACCTCTTCCCCTTCTATATTAAAGGAAGACTTGCCCCTAACTTTTTTAAATGGCTAACATCTCTACTTATCTTAAATCTATCCCTGAGATCTCCTTTTGACCTCTGCCTGTTAATTATCTCCTCTCTCTCTCACTTCTTTACTGGCTCCTTCTCCATTTATCCTCCTTATTTGAGTATCTCACCCTCCCACACTTGAAAATCCTTCCCTCAACCATGAATCCCCCCTAAGTTACCCCAACACACTCCATTCACTCCTCACCACATCCCTGTACTCTGACCACTTCCTCCAAAGTTACCAGTGACTTACAAACTGTTCTCATTTTCTTCAGCACTCAACACTTCTGAGAATTTTCAATCCACTTTCCTAGAGCCAGAGGTGCCACTGTCTCATGGATCTCTTCTTAATTTTCTGATTTTCTTTTTTCCTTCACTGTCTCCTCTCACACCTTTAAACTTGATGCTCAGTAGAGCTTCATCCTCTATTCTTGCTCCATTTTGTCTCTGAATGATCTCATCTTCTCTAACTCAACTAGTGCTCCTATACAAATAATTATATCATTTATTCAGAGCCTAAATCCCAGCTCTACCTTCCCCATCATCTTTAGTAACAAATGTGATTGAATTTTTAATCAAATCATCAGTAAAGAGTAGTTGCAGGCTATTCTTCATAATAAGATCATGTAAATTGTAATAAAGAACAATGTTGTGAACAAGCATTAGCAAGCAGTATCATACAACACAAGGTTTTCTATGTGTATTTCTTGAAATACTTGAACTAATTCTTCATACTTTTCATTGACAGTTCGTACAAAAATGGACCAAAGACTAAAAATCTTTCACAAATTTTAGTATGTTATTAACCTATATTGATTTTGTCTAAAATTGTTAATATAGTTCTAGATACATGGAAATCATATTATTACACAAGTATAGCAGCAAAAAGTCATAACAGAAATAAACCAGTCACAAATTATTGCATAAGTCTGGAAACAACATACAAAATAAATTCTTTGAGAGGGGTTTGTAAAGGTGTACCTACAGTTCCATAATTTAGAGACTCAAAGATCAAATTTATGCCTAATTATCAAAACAAACTGTCTCATGTGGTTTTGTACTATTTTCAAAAACAACAGCAAGAAACAGCTTTGTGCCATTCTGGCCTTTAGTTCAGACAGCAAAGACCAGTTACACACATTTACATCCATATGATTAAAGTACTCATGTGCCCAATCCTGTAAACAATCACAGACATAAGACTGGTTTCATCAGAAAAAGTGTGAACAAAGCTCCATCTTTACAACTCTCTACAACAGATAAGACAGGATTCATACTAATAAACTACAAATACCTGACTTACAGCCTAGTCCCAGCCCCTTTCATAATGGAAGAAAAAGACATCTGGCTATTGCCTAATAACCTGCACTTTCAATAAATACAGTAAACTCTTTAACACGTTTGACAAAATCCTACTATACTTTCCCCATGTATGGCAAGAAGCTGTGGGAAAAAAGAGGAACCCAATTACCGCTGTCAAAGCTGGTGAAGCAAGTTAGACACCATCCTTCAGGGTAGGTGGCATGTAAAGGCAAAGAAAAGAAAACAATAGGAGGGCCCTTAGCAAAAAAGGCACCCACATTTTGAGAAAAAGAAAATGAAAGTAATCTAACATCTACATCAAGGAAGCTGAAGGTGCAGCTAGCCTAACTGGAAGAGATCTAGGAGCTACTTAAATTTTATAGCTGGTGGCAGTTGAACACTATACCAGCTGTCATATTTTGAAGTTCTTCAGCTTTGTCTTTTTCTCTAAGAAACCCCCTCTTCTCTAAAGCCTATAAGTAACAGAAGAAACAGAAAAGACGACGCATAGAAATGGCTGATGGGACATCAGAACACAAGAGCAGCTGCAACCTCATTTCTAGAAAACCAAAAGGCCCAGTTATCAAAGTGCAGCTCTAAAAATCTGTCAGATACCTTTCACGTCTATATAAATATCTATCTACATCCCTTATTCATAAATCTCTTAAAACCAAACCTCATGCCTACCCCCTAGCGTGATTATCTAAAACTCATCCTATAAATACGCCCGACATTATCCTTAACCAGTGCCGTTGCTCCCCTGAGTGAAGGGTAAATTTCTTTTAAGAGGGATGGAAAGGGGAGGAAGGAATGTCATGGGAGAGGGGAGACGTGCAAATAACATTGCGGCAGAGACACTGGAAACACCACTTCCCTCACCACTCTTGCAAATTCTCTTCGTGCATCACCCTCTTACCCTCTACCCATGCCTCCTCCTCCCTCAACAATACACACACGTGTCATAACTGACCAGCACAATCACCTTTTCTAGCATCACACGCTACCGCATCATGCTCACTCACCCCCGACACAGACCACACACACTTAGAGCAGAAACTATAGCCACCGCACCCTATCTCGGTAAGTACTTTCACCATCCAGCATCATGCGCTAATTGAAAGCTCAGTAAATACCTACGTACGTACACACACACACACACACATACACACCCCGGTGCACACGCGGCATGTGGCGCAAGGAAGGGCACCCTGGAGACGCACCTGGAGGCCGGGTGTCCAGCGCTGCTGCCCCCCTGGTCCCTGTCACTGAGCGCAGCTGTGTAAATCCTCCGGTAGCGGTCGGCCAAGGCCCGGCCTGACAGCAGCAGCTGGTAGTGACCCCGGGAGTCCGCGGCGGACAGCCCCAGCCCCAGCCCCGCAGCAGCCACGGAGCCCTCGGGAACCGGCATGAACAGCGGCCCCGGCGCCGGGGAGGAAGAGAAGGTGGCGGCTGGGAAGAATCCGTCCCCGCCGGGCCGTGAGGAGGCGGCGGCAGGGGAGGCAGTCGCTGCGCACATCATCATCCTCGCCGCCGCCGCCTCGTCCCCGCGGGCCGGGCGGGCAGACAAGCGCGCGCACACACAGCCCTTTTCCAACGACGACGGCTCCGGTGGCGGCCTCCGGCTCCCGCAGCTGGGAGACTACAAAGAGAGCGACCTCCTCCTCCTCCTCCTTCTCCTCCTCCTCTTCCCCCCCGCACCGCCCTCGCCGCTACTGGGGCCGCTCATCTAACCCCGCCACCCCGGGAGTGTGAGGAGGAGGCGGTGCCGCCGCTGCCGCTGCCGCCGCCACCACCACCGCTGCCACCGCCGGGGCTACCCGCAATGGGAAGCTGCCGGCCGCACCGAGCATGCGCCACTCCTCGCACATGCTCAGTAACACGAGCCCCTTCTTTCCCCACCCCCACCGCCCCCTCTCCGCCGCCACTCCCTCAGCCTCTGGGCTTTGGGTGTGGGGCTGTCGGGTTGTGCAGAATCTGAAGGGAATCCACTTCTCCGGATTTTACTAGAAGCTTGAGGAAGAGTAAGGGAAGTGCTGGGGAGGCTGGCTTGCTTGTCAGAAGCGGCGTTCGACTTCAGGTTCCCTCAGGTGAGAGAACCAGGTAGGATCTGAAAGAAAGAGGGAATGTGCCCATCGCCAGAGGAAGAGTGGTTCGCACTCCTTTTACCTTTTCCCCAAGTCTTTGCTGCCAACAGGAAGATTTACTGTGAATAGTGCTGGTTAATTCATAATTTGAGGAAGAGAGGGCCATCGAATTAGAAGTCTTTTTAGCGATCTTACTTTGGATTTTTTGTCTTTAGGATTTGTCTGTGTACACTATCTTTTATTTACACGGACAAGTAGTAATCTCATTTATTCTTTTTTCTGTGAAAGTAGAATTAACAGAAGATAGGCAAGTATTCACAAGCCAGAGTCATTCCCAAATTCTTGTCCTCAACAATTACATCAGAGCCAAATCTTAATGCAAAAGAGTTTTTCAAAATTATTCTTTTGTTGATTCCTCACTTACCCTAAGGGTGCAGATTTATCTCTCTACAGTAGTCACTTAATGGCTTTTCTTTTTCTGCCCAGATTTACATTGTTAAAGAAAATTCTTGAATATGATATAATTGTGAAAATATCAGATCTTATCATTGTTATCTATAAAAATGAAACAGTTGCTGAGTCCTGTGTTCCAAGCAATTCTACTGACCCCCTCTAAGTAAATGTGCCCATGCACCCTGATTCCTATTAAGTTTTATGCTTTTGACTCTCAATTTGAAGAGTTTTCCTAATTTATAGTCCTGACAAAATCATTTCTAAATCTTATCATCCTGGTACTCTATCTTTCATCTACTTAGCAGTTCTTATATCTGTGCCTCTTCTTTGAATGGCCTTGTATTGAAAAAAAAAATCCTGCTTAGTGTTTGAGAAGTAAAAAGCAAGGAGTAAGGAAGTAAATTAATTCTAGCTTTAGGATGGAAGGATGCCTAAAGGAGTGTATTTTATCTGGAGTTTTAAATGATGCATGAATGCCATCTAGATTTTTTTTTAAAAGATAGCTAGAAATGGGATAATGAAAACAGGAACCAAGGACTGTGGAATGGTAATATTTTAGTACTGTGATTAGTCTTGTAAACAAGTTTTGCATTTGTCTTGTTTCCTCAGCTATTCTGTAAGTTCCTTCAGAGCTTATTGTTTCTTTGCCCCTAGTGTAGAACTTTGCTATAGGAGGAACCCAATAAGTATTTGTGAAGCTTAATTTCTATCTCAATGCTTCAGCACAGTTACAAACCTCAGTGGTGAACAGGAAGCCCCTGACCCCCACCCTCCACCCTGTAGTGAGAGCCAAGACAATGGTGTGGAGGCAGCTAAATTCTGAGTGTAGTTAAAGGCTTGACAGGTAAGCACTGCAAGGGTGCATTACTCTTGCAAGAGCCAGCAGGGTAGCTAAAAGGCTCTGAAATCAGACAGCCTTAGACTTGGATCCGGACTCTGCCACTTAATAATTGTATGTCTTTGGGCAAGTTTCCTCCTCTGAATAATGCTCAAAATAATACCTACCTCATGAGATTTAGGGAGGACTTAGAGCTTTTCCCTCAATCCTTGGCACATAGCTTTTCACAAATGGTAACACACACTAAACAAAACATATTAGACTTTTCCACAGTGTGGGAATCGTGTCTGTGTCGGCCACACATTACATTCCCCGCTTCTAGCACGCGGTCTAGCAGCTATAAGCAGTAAGGAAATAGATAATGGTTGGAAGAATCAATGCTGCCTGCACAGAGAAACATTTCCAGCGGAGGCTCAGGTGGTGGCATGTGCAGTCATTGCCCATTTAGAGTTTCTAATGAACACTGACCCATGGGGCTGCACTGGTGTCCGGGTTCTTCCCACCCCTTCCTTAATTTCGCTTCAGTCCTTTATGTACTCTACAGTCCCTGACAGGCCCCTTCGTGAGCCTCCCGGGTACATACAAAACCCGGAAACTGGATAATTTCCTAAAAAACCCGATGTCATTGAGCTGTGCAACTAGGCGTGCGCAGAGTCGCACACATGCTCACTTAGGTATCTGAGGGTGGCGTTTCTGTTGCGGTTGGCAGCGTTTCCTTCCACGGCAGCGGTCTCTGTACTCTAAATTGGTAGCCAGTGCAGCGTTTTTTTCCCTCCTCCTCCTCTTCTTCCTGCCCCCTCATGGCGCGCTCCTGGGTCCCTGCTACAGCCAACGCTACCGCCGTGGCAGCTGGGCACCTTGGATGGCTCCCCTGGGATAGCCGGGAGGGCGCATGCCAGGAAGGAGAGGGCGTTTGGAGTCACCCTTAATTCCACTGTAGAGGACGTGAAGGGGAGTGTGGTCCCCAAGGCAAGTTGCAAGTGTCACCAGAACCGGCGCTGCATATCAGAGATGTGGGTTTCTCGTAATAAGCCGAGCAAGCCTCCCCTCCCACCACTCCAGTGAGCACTACTACTGAATGCCTTTACGCAGCCCACGTGTTGAGGGGAGGAGGAGGGGTACTTGTTATTCAAGGAACTATGCAGAATGAAAGAATGCAGAGGGCTTTGCTTTTATTTTTCCAGCCCCCCTGAGCGCAACTCCCCTACTTTCCTCGCTGCCATCTTAGCTTTATCCTGGGGCTGGGCTGGGCGTGTGTGTGCGTTTGTGTTCGGAAGGGAGGGCTGGAGGAGTGGGGCGTGGGGGCCTGCACTGGGCGGGTTCGGTGTCAAAATAGGCTAGAACAGAGTTCACGGCAGTTTGGCCCTCAAAGAATAGCGTTGAGCTAAGGCAAATCCTGCCTTTGCCCATTTGATTACTGGCGTAGTATTTTTCAGTCTTTGTGGCTGATGTGCTCATTTTTCAAAAGAATCTCTTGTCTGTGACCATGTAATAAGACCATGGCTTCATCTTTCACCCTTATGATCACAGATTTTCGTCGTTCTTTTCCACTTAACATTGCAAACCTGGACCAGGATTTTTTGAACTCTTATCACATTTACATTTTTTTACTCTGTATCTTTAAAGATTTTTTTTTAAGGAAGCCACCAGTGCTGATGTAGTAAGTATCATGGCCAGAACCATAATGTGTATGTAAGAAGATTGATTGGTGGTGGTAGTTAATTTCATTTAAAAGGTTAATGTTAGTACTAATACTACAAGATTACAAACGCAGGAAGCATGTATATTATCAGGCACATCAAAACTGCAGAAAATGCTGTGGTCAAGAGTCTGAGTTGGTTTCCTGGATTTGTACAATAATGTACTGGAGCATTTAAAAACAAAATTGGTAACTGTGAGAATTTAAAACAAGCTCGGTAGCTGAGAGCAATTTGAAAAATAAATAGCTCAGGCTTGAAGAGTGAAGAAATGCTTTACTCTTCCATGACCTTGGCTTTTTAAGGGTAACAGGATTCTACATTCTTAACAAATATGACACTGCACTTTAAAATGACATATATTTTATATATTTAATACTCCAAACTGGGCAGAAAAATTCAACATGGCAATTGAAATTCTATTAAACATAAATAACACATTGAATCTCCAAGCTAGCTTGACCTCTTGCTTTAAGCAACTATATGTATAGGATCTTGGGATATTCAGCAATTTGTAGACATTAAGAATTCATATTTTTTGGCCAGGCACAGTAGCTCACGTCTGTAATCCCAGCACTCTGGGAGGCTGAGGCAGGAGGATCACTTGAGGCCAGAAGTTCAAGACCAGCCTGGGCAATGTAGCCACACCCTATCTCTACAAAAAAAAATTTTAATTAGCCAGGTATGGTGGCACGTGCCTATAGTCCTAACTACTCTGGAGGCTGAGGCAGGAGGATCACTTGAGCCTAGGAGTTAAGGTTACTGTCAGCTATGATAGCACCACTGTACTCTACTCTGGGTAATAGAGCGAGGAGACCCTGTATGCAAAAAAAAAGAGTTAATGTTTTTTCTTTTTTATTCATACTAGTTTTAAAAGATATAAATTATATGTCTAAGTTTTTCCACAAATAAAATATTTAGGTTCTAGGGGGCCTGAGTTATATATTGATATTTTCATCCCTGAAAAATTATTCTAAAATGTGGGTATATGCTTTTTTAAGTTTTTGAATTCAGTAATACATATTTGAATGCAAATCACAGCTTTTCACAACTAATATAGAAAGTTATATAAAATGTAACTGTCCTAAAAAGAGAAATTTAAAAACCACAGCATTTCAACCTTGAAAACTTCAGTATAGTTAATGTTATTAGATTGATCTTTATTACTAAGATTAAATAGTTTAAATTGTATATCCACAGACACTAAAGGACCATTGATATTCTTATATAGAATAGCAATTTTATCATATCAAAGTTTCCTTGAAATATATTTAATAGGGTTATTGGCAAATACAGATATCCAGATATATCTAAATGGGCCTAAACTGATTATAGTAAGCATGGTCTTTGTTTTAAAAGACATTTAACCTCTCTCAGGCTATATTTTCTCATCAGTAAAGGGAGGGATAATAGTGCCTACTTCATTAAATTCTTTGAGGATTAAATTAAATAACAAATAATATATATGAAGTACTTGTTTAGCACACTACCAGGCAGGCAATACTATTAACATTATGTCAATAAATTAATGGTTCCATATTTGAGGTATGTCCCAATCTTGTGCTAGAGGAAGTAACAAAACAGTTATACAGATTTAGTTATAGAAACTAGAATTTGGAAATTGGTTTTTGTTGTTGTTGTTTTTTTTAACACAGGGTCCTATACACAAATACAGATTTACTGTATCTTGGCATGACAAGAAAAATAGAATCCAAAGACAATAATTGTTTCCCTGAAATACCTGCTCTTAAGTAATTTGTTAATTCACAAAGTACTTTGCTTGCTTTCATAAATTCAGTGAGTTTTTGGAATTTTCACTGTTGACTACGTTTTGACATGTAATAGTCAAAACACAGTTCCTTCTCAAAAGGCTGGTTGGTGGCTATGGAATACTATGAGGTCCAAAAATTATAAATAATCCATAGCTCATGTTTTCTGTTAGTTAATCTGTAATTAACATCAAAATCTTAGCCCTGCCTTGTTTGACTTCCTGTTTTGATAAATATTTTTACTTTTATATTTTGAAAGTAAGAAGTCAGTTTACTAGTTCTTCATAAGTAATTCTCTTAAAAATATTTTGCCCTTTTTTGACACCGTGTCAAGTTTGCCTTCAAATTAGGCCAGAAGCTATTGAAAAAAGTCTTTAGAACATAAAATTTATGAAAAATATTTTATAATCTTCCTGTATTAGTTTAGGATAAGTGACAGCATTTTCTTAGTTTAGAGAAAATAATCTTATCTATATGATGTAAAATGTTGGAAACTGATTTAATTGCTAATTTATGTGGTGGAACAAAGACAACGCTGCTTGCAAAGGAAAACTGTGGCATCCCTACAGGTATTTCTAAAGTCTACCTCTGTGCTGGTGAGATGGTAAGCCAGTAATCTGCTTATTGCTCTTCAGTCCATTCCCCTGTATCCTCCTGTTCTGCTCTGTACAACAGGGGAACGACCCCTGCAAATTACATTTTCCAGGCCTCCCTTGCCAGCTAGGTCAAAGTTATCTTTAGCTTGTAAAGGAAAATGGATTAATAGAAAGTGTAAAGGGAAGAATCTCTCTCTCTCCTCTCCCCCTCTCTTCCTCCCTCCTTTAGGCATCATCTCCTTTGTGATTCCAGCTTTTGGCTTCTCCTTCCATGGTTCAGTTCCAACCAGGTAACCTCTTGTGGAACCAGTTCTCACTGAGCAGCCCAGCTCCTGGAATCTGGTAACAACATTTCTTTCTTGCCACTCTCCAGCCCTAGGGATTGTAGTGGCTTCATGCCACTAATCCCTGAGATGTCTCTCTCTGTCCCTTTTTGGGCTTTTCAGTTCCTTCAGTACCATTGCAATTAGTTCCCCATATTCAATTCTCTCCCTTAATGACCTGGCATGCACTTGTCTGTTTTGCTGTTTGGACCCTGAATGATACAGATGGTCTTCTATCCAAATAATAAACCTGATTTGGCTTCTCAGCCAAATGATGGCATTTTATCATCTTTCATCTGGTCTTTAAAGCTTGTGGATCTGGCTTCAAGCAGCAAAACAGAAAGCTACTTTGAAAGCAATATTACTGGGCTCACCCATGCCCATAGTAAATCTCCTTCTTCTTTGCCCGCCTCCACTCTAGAGATTGGAAAAAGTGAAATAGTTTCTCTATGAGGCTCTCCTGCATCTAGGATTGGCTTTGTGATACATTCAGGACAGAAAGATGAGGGAATTTCTGCTGGTACTACTTCTCTCTCTTTCTCTCTTTTTCTTTCCATGTGAAAGAAGGAGACAGGAGACACAAGAGCCAAGAGCATCACTGATATTGACCCTGACATCATAGAGCCATTGAATAAAGTTTCACACTTATTTTTATGTAAGAAAAAAAACCCTAATTGTCTCAGCTATGATTAATGAAATATTCTGTTACTTGTAGCTAAAACATTCCTATATTGGAGTCCGATACCCCAACTCCAGCATCTTGTAAAGTGCATTCCCTATCTAGCATCTATCAGTAACCTGTCTGAAAAAAATATTTATGGAAAATAATTAAAAACACAAAAATCCATTTGTTCCCCCTGGGACCTAAATTTTCTTCCTTTAATCAAGTCAAGACACCAGAAAGTTTACTGAATTATATATTATGCCTTTGGATTTTATTAAATGTTACTACTGTGGTGCCTCCCAGATACCCCTTGAGATCTGAGGCATTTATTTCCCCAGCTATAGAGAATTAACTGTTGGATGCTCAAAGTTAAGCCCCCCTCCCAAAAATTGTTCTTTAACCTTAGAGAGCTGTCTTACCCCAGGTTACAATCTCTCCCCAAGGGGAGCCAGCATCAAATAACTGGTCAATGTGAGTACAAAGACCTGGGACTCAGGCCTTGATTCAGGATGATTTTGAAGAGCCATCCCAGCTCCTGGAACTCTTCATGTTATTAGCTAAGGCCTTGTTGCAGTTGCATGTCAGTTCAGTTTGTTTCTCTTAACCGGTCCTGCTTTTCTCATTCACTAGTAGTATTGTTGAAAGCACTCCACAATAAACTTTTTGCATGCAAGTCTCCATCGCTGAGTCTGTTTCCCAGGAAACTCAACTTAATTCAGTTGGCATAGGGAACAGTCTGAAGAAACAGACTCTAAAATGGGATTTTGGAGCTGCATTATCCACTGTTTGGGTGGCAATGAGGACCCCATCTGTAGTGGACAGTTTCTAAGGTGACACCCTTGACCTCCATCTTCTAATACCCCTGCCCTTGTATAAACCCTTCCCTTTGTGTAAGAGTAGTAAATGGAATATGGCAAAAGTGACAAGATGTGCCTGATTATACTTACATGATTAAGTTACATACTATTATAACTCCTATCTTGCTGGGACCCTCTCTCCCTTGCTGGCTCTGAAGAAGCAAGCTGCCATGTTGTAGGCCACCATACAGAAAGATCTATGTGACAAAGAGCTGATGGTAGCCTCTGGCCAACAGCCAATACAGAACTGGGTCCTCAGTCTGGCAGCCTGAAACGAACTAAATTCTGCCAAAAACCATATGAGTTTGGAAGTGTTTTATTTCCAGTTGAGTCTCAGTTGAGACTGCAGCCCCAGCTGACATCTTGATTAGGGCTTTGCAGAGGATAGAGCTAAACCATGCCCAGACTCCTAATGCACAGAAACTGGGAGATAATTAGTGAGTATCATTTTAAGTTTGTGATAATATTGTTATACAGCAATAGTAAACTAACAGATCATCACTGCTGATAGAGGGAGCATTGATAGCCCTGACATGTGGTTGATGTAGCCATGCAATTGCTTAAACTTTCACTGGAGGTAACTAGGGTGGGATACCTGAAGATGGGCATGCATTTGCAGGTACAGTAGCCCAAGCTTTTGAGAGGTTCAAGGAAAGTGTTCTACAAAGCAAAGGGTAAATTATTACATATAATTTTTCCTACCACAATAAAGGAAGGATAACACCTGCTGGCTTTGTTGAGTTCTAAAGATATAATATTTATTTGAGAATATTGCTCTGACACATGCCCTGAATGATACAGATGACTATCAGCTTTAAGTGGTGCCCAGAACAGGAAAGGCCTCTGTATCATTTCTAGGCTTCAGGACAAGCAGTACTGTTTCTTGGACCATACAACATGACAGAGCCGATGAAATTAGATGTATCAGTGGCAGGAAAAGATGCTGTGGAATGAATGGGAAGTTTGAGTGGGAAAATCACAAAGAAGAGCCCTAGGGTTCTGGAGCAAGACCATGTGATCCTTAGCAAAAAAAAAAAAAATCATATATTATGGGAAAAATGGCTTTTGGCATATTATTTAGGTCCTGATAGAGACAGAGCACCTCACTGTGAGATGTCAAATGATCACCGTGAGATGTCAAGTGATCACCATCGGTTGTCAAGTGGCTAGAACTGCCATCAGGAGCTGGGTTTTGTCAGACCCTTCAACTCATAAGGTTGAGTCGGCCGAACATCAATCTATGGTAAGGTGGAGGTGATAAACCCAGAATTAGTTATGAGCTGGGCCAGAACACAAGTCTGCATGAGTATGAGGCCAGACTCCTATGTCATCTACCACTATTGCATGAGGACCTGTCTGTAAGCTCAGATAAGCCCCTGCATGGGGTACGTGTAGGAAGTCCCTTATGACTGACTGGTGGAAGAAGAAAAAGGCTGAGCTTCATTCATGCATAGATTGACTTGGTAAGTGGATAAGGCAGAAAACAGACTGCTACTGTACTACAATCCTGATAGTGATAAAGCAAAACCATCTCAGTGGTCCAAACTTCAGGCAATGTATGTGATCATCCATTTTGCACGTAAAGAGAAATAGCCTGAAGTAAGAATATGTAATACTCATGGGTAGTGGCAGATGGCTTGGCTGTTTGCTCAAGGGCCTGAAAGTAGAAAGAAGATTGGGGAGGAGGTCAGTAAAAGAGGCATGTGAATGGACTTACGGGAGTGAGTACAAGGTATGACTGTCTTTGAATCACATGGTGATGCCCATTAGAGATAGTGAACAACCACGTAGACTGGATGATTCCACCAGTTGATATCAGCTAGCCTCTGTTCTTGTCCGCCCAATGATGGCACAAAGGGCACATGGCTGGAGTAGCAATGGTGCAGATATGGAGGCTATGTATGATAGCAAGGACAAAGGTTACACATGGAACTTACAACAAGGGCTTTCACTGAACAATGCTGATCTAACTACTGCTACTGCCAAATATACACCCTGCCAGCAAAAGAGACCAGCACTAAGCTCTTAAGACAGCATGATCCCTCAAGGAGACCAACCAGCTACTTACTGGATAGTTGATTACATTCCACCTTGGAAGGGTCAGTGATTCAACTTGACTGAGATTGATATCTATTCTGGTATGGGTTTGCCTTCTCTGCCCACAGGACATTCATTGGCCAGCACCATTACCTGAAGATTCATGCAGATATGGGATCCTGAAAAGCACTATTTCAGACCAAGGGGCCCACTTTACGGTATATAATGTGTGCCAGTGGATACATGTCTGGCTACATAATGCCTCCCCAAAGATGTCCATGTTATAATCTTCAGAACTTGTGAATATGTTACCTTACATGACAAAAGGGGCTTTGCAGATGTGATTGAATTAAAGATCTTCAGATGGGGAGAGTAGCCTGGCTTATCTAGGTGGGCCCAATATAATCACAAGAGATCTTATACTAGAGGCAGGCAAGTGAAAGCATGAGTAGGCAATGTGATTACGGAACTGGAGTCAGAGAAGAAGATGTGACAACAGGAGCAGAGGCAAGAGAAAGATCTGAAGATGCTACACTGTTGGCAGTAAAGATGAAGGTAGAGCCAGGAGCCAAGAAATACAGTTAGCCTCTAGAAGCAAGGTTCTAGGTTTCCCTAAACTTCTGGACGAAATGTAGCCCTGCAAACACCTTGATTTTAGGATTTCTGACCACCAGAAATGTAAGATAGTAAACTTGTTTTGCTTTAACCCAGTAAATTCGTTACAGCAGCAATGTGAAACTGATATGTCCACTGGATCCACTTATCCTATTACATAAGATGCCCCCCCCAGAACCTGCTGTTGACAGAATAATGCTATGGTGTTTTGAAGGTGCAGTTGGGGCACAGGTATACATAGTACACTTTACATTAACAACTATTATATGATTCTGTATACCCTAATAGAATATATGATGTCAGGAACACATAGTGAAAGTAGTGGCCCTACTCCCAGCAACCCTGTGGAGAATTTGTGGTTTCTATCCTGCCCAGGCTTCCGGTTCTGAAAGGTATAATGTTTCCACTGGAGGACCCAGTAAGCACCCCACTGGACTTTAAATTATGGCTCCTTTCAGTCATCAGGCTTCTCAGTCCAATAGACCAGCAAACAAGAAAAGGAGCCCTTGTACTGGCAGGAGTGAGTGACCCTTTTCATCAGGAGTAGATAGGGCTGCTGTTACCTATGGGAGAATGCATATAGCAACTTAGGTGATCCATGGCTGCATCTCTTGGATCTTTATTTGATTTTGATGTTAAATGAACAAGTACAGTCCCCATGGCCTGAGAAGGGCATGATGACCATGAGGTTAGATGTCTCAGGGATGAGGGTGTGGGTGATCCTGCTAAATAGGTCACCTAGACTAGCAGAGGTTCTAGCTGAAAGTGAAGGCAATCTAGCATGCATGTGGAAGAAACGCATTATGAGTTTAAGTTGTAGTATTGAAATCAGCTACAGCAACAAGGGCTATGGTTCATACCACTTATCTTCCTCTTTTAGGTTTCTACAGGGGAAAAAAAA
>VBSM01000605.1:31894334-31905674 GCA_008086735.1 Cheirogaleus medius | reverse complement strand
GACCTTGAGCGATCCACCGGCCTTGGCCTCCCAGAGTGCTAGGATTACAGGCGTAAGCCACTGCGCCTGGCCTGCTCTCACTTCTTCAGAGGTTTTTTTTCCTAAGTGTACTCCCTAATGAACTTCCTGCACGCGAGTTTTTGTTTCAGAGCTGGTTTCTGGGGGAACTTAGACAATTACTATGATTAAAAGACATAAAATATGTCATTCCACTTTCTTAAAATATTGACATTATTCATGACATCATGCATGTTCTAAATTTCCTACCTGAGAATTTTATTTTAGAATTAAATACTTAGAAAAACATTGCTTTTCCTACAAAAACCTGTTATTTTCCTTTTAACAAAAATTTACGTAATCATAATTCCCTTTACATCTCACTACTGAGAGTAAACTTAGTATTTGTTACAATCCTTTCCCAAATTCTGGAAAAATTGTAAAAACATTTGTAGCAAATGGAAGCATAAATATCACTTATTACAATAATTGTTAAGTGGGAGAACAGAGCTTAATGTAAAGCCAAAGAAGCTCTCTGCTTGGAACCTCAAATATTTTATCTATCCACTCACTTTATTATTGGTAAAGCAGTCCTCTCTATGCAATAGGGAAGAGATTGTGTGTTCCTTGAAGGCACCCTACTTCTAGTTGAATAAAAAGAGGAAGGGACAAGACTGTAGATGCCTGATTTCTCCTTCCTAACTCAACAATGAAATATGTTACTACACCGGCTTAACCACACATCGCACAAACAACGCAGCTCCAACTACAGAGCCTGGACTTGGAAACTCTGTCATCCACCGTATTCACCAGACCTTGCACCAACTGACTACCAGGCTTTGGACCACTTCTTGCAAGGAAAAATATTCAATTCTCAGCAAGCTGTGGACAATGCCTTCTGTGATTTCATCGCCACTCGCTCTCCAGCCTTCTTCCCTGCTGGCATAAACAAGCTACCATTAAGATGGCAATTGTGTCGATAGTTTAGGTGCATACTTTGATTAATTGTACTGCTTGTTTGAGATATAATAAACTAAACTTTTGATTCAAAATCGGACATGGTGAGTCAACATTTAGATCCAAGTATCTGATTACTTCTTTGTGTCTTCTAGTGAAATCTTGCCAAAGTATTTTATATATATATATATATATTTTAGTTTTCCTTTGCATTAGATTATGGTATTTTTATTACTTATATAGATTATATTATTACTTTCATATTGAATAGTAAAGAAGTTGCAAAATATTTGTTACAAGGAAGAGGTGTAGTGATAGGGTTGGGAAAAAACACTGATCAATAATCTAGCATTCCTGTTTTGTTTGTATATTTGTCTTCTCCTTAATCTTGATTTTCTACTTTAATTTACACTTTACTATCTCAAAATATGTGCTGTGCGACTAAATGAACTCAAATCTTTGAACAATAGCATGGAGAATATAAATAAATGAATGAATACATAAATAGCTGGCTCTGTGCTTTTCCCAATTATTAAAATGTGTAATTCTTATAGAATATATAGTATTTATCTTTAAAATAGATTTTTCTCCCACTGAAATTGTTCTTTGTTATTTCCTGGTTTGAACCAGATTAGTAAGATATAGATATATGTTATATTAACACTATTGCATTTTATTCATGTTCCTTAATATGAATGGTTTCTTATCTACCATATAATCACATTTTGGGAATGAAACTGAAATTATACATGACTATTTTAGATTTCTGACATTGCATAGTGCTTAAAATCATATTAAGACATCTCAAGGAAAAAAAATGCCATTAGACCTTTTGGTAAAGCCAACCTATATACAAATGTATTTATCTCATAGCTTTCCTTAAAATATTAAGTTGAATAAATGCTGTACTTAGGATATATTTATTATCTGAATCTAAATTCTTTAGAGATATAACAACTGATAATCTGTTTCTATAACCTTGTGCTTATGTAAGTATGATGCATTACTCTATATTCAAAGGTTTTTCTAATATTTATACATTCTTACCAAAATGCATAAATGGGTTTTTAATTATTAAATTATAATTTTCCATAATATTGTTTAAAGCAAGTAGACAAATACAAAAGCCAAATAAATTCACTTAATGTTAGCTCTGAAAAATGTTCCATAATAGTAGACAAAGGCTATCCTCCTGATTAGTAGACAGATGTTGACCTTTGGTTCCAGTAGAAAGATATCATGTTCCTGGTCTAGTAGACAAGTGATGCTACTTTTCTGATCTGGTTAGCAGATACTGCCCTCCTGATCTGATAGACACTTGCTTCTCTGTTTGTCTAGTGTATAGATTTTACTTTTCTACTGGTAAAGCAGTAGAGAGACAAGATCTCTAACTAAAATGGTCCCGTGAATCATCATGTAGCTTCTACTCAGGAAACAGTAAATGATTTTTTGTTAGTTAACACTTGTGTAAGACATTAATGGTCCCTGAGAAGTATATCATGGAAAGAATGTAAGAGACATAATTACTTAACTACTGTTGCCACAATAGGTTCAGGTAAACATTATCTATTTTCCTTCTTAACCTATTTCAAGGAGAGCAAGAGAAATCCAGCTTCACATCAAGCTTTATCTACATGCTTTATAAAGCTGAACACTGGTATGGGAGCCACCTGAATGTTTGACCACAAAGAGAAAAAAATCCCCACCTAAGCCAACTACCATGTCTACTTCAGTTTTAGTTTGGGGAACTAGGTCAACCTCCAATGGAGAAAGAAAAATTAGTCTTACTCCTTATATTAATAAGTGGAAATAGTGACTAATTTAACCCACAATATTTAAAACACTGCCAAATACAGTATTGAAGGCTATTACAAACTTTTTACATACTCATATGCTTTGACAGTCCCTTTTTCTTCCCACACAAATCATAAAGTCTTTCTTCAATAGGTTAAAAAGTTTATTTAATCTTTGTACCAAGGAAAATATTACAAGAAAACCAAATAATAGCAAATTCTAGAAGTCAACTCACCAATAGTGTTTATAATATAGGTGAATAGTGTATTTGAATTAATACCTTTGGCATTCTTTATTTTTATTTAAACACAACATAAGGCCTCTAAAAATGAACATTGGCCTGTCCTAAGGGTATTTACAGAATGCAAGAGAAGATTAGTTCTTTTGACAAACAGAAGCATTGCCTCAAAGTGTGTGTGTGCAAGTATATAATATCTTAACCCCACCAACCCATTTTCTAGCCACCATTACAGAACTGAGGACCATCCCTAAATTTCTTTCTTTACTCTGACAGAAAATAGTGCAAAGGAAGGAATCAACTTCCTATTCTGTCCAAGAAAAGTGCATCCTCCAATTCAAGGTTTAAAAATAAAAAACACAGTAGTATTATTAGCATTCCAGTATTCAAAGCATTAGTTATTTTGTGGATTTTTCATTTATTAGAGTTATTGCTTTTTCATAATTGCACAGATCAGATAACTTTTGAATAAACTATTATAAACTGTAAATCCCACTGCAATGATGCCATACCTTATGTAATTGGTGATAGAACAATGCCTCTGTGGACTCTTACAGAAAACAGTGTGTCCTATATGACATGATTTGTTACTATAAGGAATTATAATGTAGCCCCATTAATAAATAAAGTCAAAATTTCCAGAGCCATCTTACTGTTTAATTTATTTGACCACTTTAATACAGCTAACATTCAGAAAGAAAATAGCCCTAGTTCATAAGGTGAAATAATTGGATTTGGAGAGAGAAAATGTGAGAGGATGGGGCATTAAAGTACCTAGAGGTTTAGCAGAATTTTGCAGAATCAATGGGAATATTCCATTCTTGTTCTTCCTGTTCCATTCTACACAGAAATTATCACTGTGGCCTTATGATTTTGATACATTATTTGTCTAAAAAGAACCTCAGTAAGCTGATTCATTGTTAATTCCCAAGAGAGTGAACCTGAAAGGCAGTGACATTTAAACTTTGTTACATATTACCAGCTCCAGGAAAATACATATATACTTACAGATCTTTAGAAATATAAATGTGCATGCATTCTTAAATACATATCTGGGAAAAATGAAAATGGCTAAAATAAAATTTCAGTTGATATATAGCTTTATTGCATGCTTTCAAATTTAGGATTTTCTAAACTGAATAACCATTCTCTTTTTTAAAATTCAGTTTCTTTAGCACATAAACTTCTATTAATATCACACATAGCATGCTATAGTTTTAAACATAATTTCCAAAACATAACTGTAAATAGTAAAGTACCATCTCTGTGTTCTTGATGAGGAAATTAAATCCAGAAAGGTTTAAAAATGTGCCCAAGGTCACAAAATTAAAATGCAGCTGAGTGCTATATTTCATTCCATTATCATTTCCCATCATATTTTAAAATGGCATTTAGAATAGAGTGTCTAAACCATGTATGTATGCGACTTTCTAAATAGAACTTGAGTGAATTCTTTTTTAGACGACTTGGGCACATTCCTTAACCTCTCTGTTCCTCAATGTCTTTATCCCTGATATAGAGGTAGTGGTAGTACGTGCCTCACAGGAGTGTTGTGAGTTAATTCATGGAAATTTGCAGAACATTGCTCAGCACCAAGTAAGAGCTCATAAATGTTGACCATTACTATTACTAAGATCACTGATCTTTATAGTCTTTTCCTCAGCCTATAAATAATACCTCTTTTTTTCTTTTTGAGGGTGACTTTTCTGATTTCTAATCCAATTTTCTTTCCTCCAGTAGGTCTGCATTTTCATATATTTGAGGTAGATTTATTTTAAATCTACCTTTCATACTTTTATTTATGTGTGTGTCCTAATTAGGGTTTTGTTTTTTATGAATTGCCTGTGCATATCTTTTGCTAGGTTTTATTGGGTTCTTGTGTTAGTTTGGGTACTCTAGGAAGCAGAAGCCAAGATGGACATGTGCAAAGACATTTATTAGGGGAAAATGCCTATGAAGGACAAAAGCGATTAGGAGTAGATAGGGAAAGCCTCCAGACCTCAATGCAGACTTGACACCTGTGAAAGGAGTGAAGGAAGAAAGAGTGACTGGGTAAAGGTCTCTCACTGCAATGTGAATGCAGTTCTGAGAAAGTCTCAGCTGGACCAATGAGGAGTCCCAGAGCAAAGAATGCCGGTCAGAGTAGTCCTGTATTGGGCAGGAATAGTCAGGCCCTAGACCCCTGCCATGCTCAGTTATTTGACCACTCTAATACAGCTCCTGGCTGGGAGCTGACCTGGGGAACTTGGCGTTGGTATCAACACCGCAGTGGATCCAAATGTGTTGCAACTATCTGCCAACTACCCTTGCAGCAGTTTCTCTCGAAGGGAGATCAGGATACTACACCTCCGTGGCCACCACAGTTGCCTAATTTTTTCTCACTGATACTAAGTGAATCCCTTATATATTCTTAAATATTCATCCATTTTGGTTGCAATAAAGGACTAATTGGTTGTAATGTTGCAAATTATCTGTGGCTTGCCTGTCAATTTTAAGATGTCATTCACAAAAAGGATATTTTTTATTGGCTGAATCCAGTTCTAAGTTTTCTTTGCTTCATAGATTGCATATTAGGTGGAATATGGTATATTCTAAAAAGAACGCCATCTAAGATTACTGCAAGACTTGTTCAAATGGTATATGCTGCCACATTCCAATAGCATCTATGTTGCACATAGAAATTTGTACATCTCTGAGTTTTTATCAAATTTATGTCTGCTTACATTATTTCCTAGGAGAATCAATTGTTCATTTGTAACAGAACAGGGACTTTCCTGTTATCTGAGAATTAGACCTGGGATTACTTACAGGTCACAGAATTGGCTCTGCAATGACTGGTGCCCACTATCCTTTCTCAGTCTATGGAAGAAGTCTGACAGTCAAGAGAATGAAAGACAGTTGGGAGTTGTCAGCCTGATGGAAGTAGTGGGAGAAGGGAGAAACTCAGAGAATCTCTTCTAAAAATTGGGAATAACGGGCTAAAAGAAGAAAGTGACATTCTGTTTCCTGGTAGACATCTGTGTTAGGAGGAGAAAATTCTTCATACCCACATTCTCTCACATACCCATATGTCTTATAAGTCAAGCATGGACTGCCCTTTGTTCTGGTCTTTTCAAGGATGTTTTTGTAGCACACGGCCATGAAAGTTATAGTGTATCCTTCCAGAGAAAGGGCATAAATGCTTGCTGTCTAGTATAATAAAGATTTCTGCCTCTAGAGCAAAGATTAGGCTCACTGAGTGCCCTTCTTAAAAGACTTAGGTTCCCTAAGCTTGAAGTTTCTTGAAATGCAACCCACTCCATGTGCAGGTGTCCTCTGCCCCTTCATGACTCCTCGTGGGAACTGGGGCTTGGGACACTAGCACAAAATTGATGATACTCTAGCTACTACTCTTGCTATGTATAAACTGTTCTTCTCTGGCCCAGGAGTCTTGTGTTTCCTGTCAGCATCCATGAAACTATGGCAGGCTAACTGGTTAGCTTGCAAGTAAGGTAAAAAGTTTTAGACTCTTCACAGTTCTTAACAACCTGCATAGACAGTTGATGTGATGCTCTTCCCCTGTGCTTCTCTGAGCATAGAGAAAGGGAATCAGAGAAAGAGAGCTGGACAGAAAGAAATTGAATGGACCAATTTGCATGACCACCACTGGACGGGGTATACAAGTTGTGTATTGCCACAATAATCTCACATAACAACAATAACATTTCAGTGGCTACAATGAATATTTATTGTACTCAAAATCTGAGAGTTTCATCTGATCCGGGCTGGGCTCACTCATTTTTCTGGGGGTTAATGGCTGTTGAATGACCTAGGATGGCTTCAACTAGGATAGCTTTAGCATTTCTGATCTGGGACCAGTGGGTCGACACAAATATGACCTTCTCGAGGTGATGACAGTGAGCAAGAGCATGAAAGCCCAGCAACATCAGTACTTTCCAAGTTCCTGCTTATGTCACATTTGCTAATAACCCATTGGCCAAATAAAAATCCCTCAACCCGGAAATAACATTCATTAAAAAAAACAACACCATCTTGGGACAAAGAAATCTCAAGGCAAGTCCATATTTGAGTAATAGGGAAATAAACTCCATGTCTTTAGCTAAAGAGTCTGCAAAGTCATGTCAAAGGATGTGGATACAGGGAGGGTAAAGAATTGAGGCTCTTAATGCAGTCAGTCTTCCATCAGGACAAGGATATGTGAGTTTCCATGAGTCCAGTGAGAAGGAAGAAACAGAGCTGGACTTGAGCCATCTACTTAGGATCATTTCTTGCCAGAAAAGGGGACTCCAATAGCTAGAGACTGTGGGTATCCCACAGATGGTGGGAGCTTGTGAGTAAAAGGGAGTTAAAAGAGGTTGAATTCGAGCCAGGCCTCCCACAGTTTAGGGAACTGTATAGTGGGAAAGTCCTTCATCATTGCCAAAGAACTCACACATACACTAAGTGAGAGAGCCAGTGTTTTGGATGCCTGGCACAGTGGTTATCCGTGACTAGTGCAAGTAATAAGAACTAATGTCGAGAGAAGCACCTTCTCACCTGATCAATTTCCCTTAATCCCACTTTCCTGGCCAATACATTGAACCTATATTTTGAAGAGGAAGGGAAAAGAGAAGGGAGTAAGAAGATTTGCATCTGTCTTCATGTTTTAGACTCTTTAGCTACTGGTCAAACCTGTTACTGGAGGGAGGAGGGAAAAAAGGCTGAGAAAAAAGTGACAGAGTCTTATGGAATCTAGAATCTGCTTAAGATGTTGTTAACAAAGCATGGTTGATTAAAGAAAACAAAACCATCTTCTATTTATACCTCTCCTGAATTGCAACCCTTAACAAACCGTATACTGATTGTTTCATTTTAGTTGACCAATCAACATTTAAGGAATATGATGCTTATTTTTTCCCCAAAATTTAGACCTAAAAGAAATGCCAAATATTGTCTGTGGGCAAATACATTTAAAAAACAAATGAATCCAAGGATTGGTACTGTATTTTTATAGGAAGCATTATTACTATGCATCAATAAAAGATGACTTAACTTTTTCATTTAAAAACCAGGTTTGTTTATAGCCTTTTTATTATGAAATTGATATGTGTTCATTTATAGAAAATTTTGAAAATTTAGAATAAAAGCCCCATCCATAATCCCACAACCCAGAGATAACATCTGTTAGTGTTTTTGTGTATTTTCATTTAATATTTCTTTTTTACGTGTGTATATATTTCTAAGGCTATTTTAGATTATACTGTAATTATCTAGCTTTTTAAACTCAAAAATCAGATTGTCATCATTTAAAAAAATAATTATTATCAGAGAAATTAATTTTACTGGCTATATAATAAGACATATATAAAAGTACCATATTTTATTTAGCAATTTCCCTTTCATTCAATTGTTTCCATTCATTCACCCTTATAATGTCAAGATATACATCATTCTCCACAAAATTTTGACTTGACCTCCAATTTTATTTCTGTTGTGCTAGAAGTGGAAATACTAGATGAATAAGTTTTCTTTTTAAGACTTTTTCATACTGTACATTGCTTTCAAGAAAAGCGATATCCATTTTAACTCCCTAGACCAACTATGGAAACCCCTATATCATAGCATTCTTGTTCGCATAAAAGTCAGTTTGCCAAGTTGAAATGCAAAATGAATGCATCATTGTTTTTATCGTTTTTGTTTATTCGAGGGATGTTCTTAAATATATATAAAATACATATTTAATAAAAAAGAGCAAAATCCTGTCATTTGTGACAACATGGATGAACCTGTAGGACATTATGTTAAATGAAATAAACCAGGCACAGAAATACAAATAACACATATCTCACTCATGTATGGAATCTAAAAAAGTTGATCTCATAGAAGTAGAGAATAGAATGGTGGTTACCAGAGGCAGCAGTGGTTGGGGGAAGAGGGAGGTGGGGAAATAGTAGTCAAAGAATATATAATTACCGTTAGATAGGAAGAGTAAGTTCAAGAGATCTACTGTACAGCATGGTGACTATAGTTCATGATGATATATTGTATTCTTGAAAAATGCAAAGAGAGTGGATGTTAAGTGTTCTCAGCACAAAAATGAAAAAATTAGTGTGTGTGTGTACACCTTTTTTACTTAATCTCCTAGGAACTATTGTTCTTTTCTAACCACCACTGGCAACTTTTAAAAGCTCATTCTATTAAGTTCTATTTTTCAGATTGGTTAAATAATAATCAAATTATCTAATCTGACACTTATTAAGAACTTAGAAACCCCATGTCTCCTGAAGGATGACTTAACTTATGAATTTATTTAGGCTATTGAGTTTAGCCTAGCAAATAAAAAGCATTAATTTGGAGCCAGAGAAACTGGAGTTCAAAACTTATTTTTACCACTTACTAATTTTGTGATCTATATCCATACTTGACTTCTCCGAGTCCAAATTAACTTTAGTCATAAAATTGAGAGGATGGTCTCTGTCTTCTAGGGTTCTTGTGAGAATTAAATGAGACAATACATACATCCAGCACATAATAGGTGTTTATCATTCTTCAAAATCAAGCCATGAGAGAGCATCTAGATACACAATGGAAAACTGATTAGTATGAAAAACATAATTGCTTTATGCTTTAACAATTTCTTCCCATAATGTATTAGCTTTTTTGAAAAAAATAGTGGCTGTTATGTTTCCTGTCAATAGAAGTAAAAAAAAAAATCTCAAGTTAATATATAAAAACCCTAACTCTATAAACCACTTCCTCTTCTTATTTCCTTTTTAATAGGACTCTAATCTTTGACTCAAGTCTTTCTTTCCTTCTTTCTTTTTTTTAAAATGCTTATTCTTAGTCATTCAATGTTCAGTATGTTTTATTTGCAAACTAAAATTCTTTCTTCATCCTCAACAAAGTACCACTTTACTTATTAAACTCCAAGAATATCGGTCTCCTGATTGGCATACTTGCTTTTCCCTCAACTGGTCCTCAGGACAGAGAACTAAGTTTCATTTTTGTTTTGCAAAGAAATCACAATAGTAATGAATTAACTTAATGAAGTACCAGAACAGGTTCTCTAGGTGATGCTAATTTTAAGATATATTCTGTATTTCATAATAAAAATCAATTAATTTTTGTATATAGAGAAATATTGTATCTAAAACAACACCATGTTTTTAGAACTGACCCCAACTGAAATAAGAATTACATATATTATTTATGTAGTATTATTTCATCCACAGAAAGATCAAGAATTACATTAAGGATTTCCAATTCTGACATCATGTTGGACTAAATGTCTCTGCAAGTATCTTCTTTTTTTTAGAGATAGGTTCTCGCTCTGTCACCCAGGCTGGAGTGCAGTGGTGCAATCATAGCTGACTACAACATTGAACTCTTGGCATCAAGCAATCCTCCTGCCTCAGCCTCTTGAGTAGCTGGGATTATAGCTACTGACTAGTATTATTTATTTTCAAATTAAAAAATTTAAATTTGCTTTTTTGACTTTTTATTTAAAATTTTTAAATATAGAGAAAAGTTGAAAGAATGATACAAAAAAACATTCATGTACCCTCTACTAAATTCAACAATTATTAACATATGGACACATTTTTTTAAATTTTTGTCTACATGCATGCATAAAATAATTTTATTACTGAAATATTTGAAGTTAATTTGCAGACATATGAAACTTCACTCCTGAATATATCATTATAAAACTTCTAAGAATAAGAACATTTTACTTAATCACCATGCCATTATTACACAAAAAAATCTTAAACAATAATTTCATAATATTATTTAATATCCAGTCTATAGTCAAATTCTCCCTATTGCCTTTAAATGCTTTTTATAGATGTATATTCAAATGTATTGAATTTGACAATTGAATTTGATCATCCTTTTGTCTCTTTTAATCCAGAAAATTCTTGACCAAAAATTCTTTTCATGACATTGACTATTTGAAGAGTCTAGGCCAGTTGTCTTACATAGTATGTTCTATATCCTGATTGTTTTCCATGATATTATTTAACCTGTTTTTCTATTCCCTCTAGTTTTCATGTAGAGTGAAATTTAGGTCTAGACTTGATTAAATCAGGTTAAACCTATTTGTCAGGAATATTTCATTCACAGCATAGGTAATATTGTGACTTCATATGTGACTTCAAGTGACACATAACATCAAATTGTCCTGTTACTAGTGATACTAAGCTTGGATGGTAACTGCCAAATCTCCACGTTGTAAATTGCATTTTACCCTTTGGAATTAAGAAGTAATACTTGGGCACTGTGGGAATATCCTGTTCTCCAAACAGCCTTCTACTCAATGGTTTTAGCAGGTATTTACTAGGTATTGCAAAATTATTATTTCCTTTTTTTTTTTT
>VBSM01000605.1:31867637-31889063 GCA_008086735.1 Cheirogaleus medius | reverse complement strand
AAAAAAAAAAAAGAACTTCATGAAAGTTCTGACTAATGCATAGTTGTTTGCACAGTGTTAAGTCATCTGTATACTTGTGCAATCCAGAGGTCAAAGAAATCATGAAAACAAGAGCAAATAAATCAGTAAAGTCCTGACAACTACCTTGATTGGTGCTCTGGGGGTAAAAAATGTCAGGCAGTAGCAGATTTGTTTAATATGATGTCTTTTTTGTTAGTCATCCTGTGAACCTAATAGAGGGAAATGTTTCTGTCCCATGGCGTACTGCTATAAGTACCAAGACAGTGCCAATTCAAATTTCATTAAATAAATGGAATTTTTCTGACAGATTAGGTTTTAAAGGACAGAGTCAACAAGTTCTGTTTAATGTATGTGAAGATACTGAAAATGATTCACTGAGCCCTGCATTTAGAATGTGATTTTAATACTGACAGTGATCCAAATATACTTTTATCCTGAGACTATAATATGACCACTCACAATCTCTGTGCCCTTATTGGTGGTGAATGACCAAACAACAGAACAGTTGATTTACCTTTCTGGCCATTGAAACGGTATCCATGGACTCATTAGTTCCAAGCTCTAAGAAACTACACAAAAATAACTGACCAAATATAAAATCTTATATTTGACCTTCCAATATTTTCTCTCTTACATGGAAAAAGTGAATGAAAATTTATTTTCAGCCTGTTGATTTTGACACTTGACTTTTTTGGGAAGCAGCAATCCCAGTTCTTCTTAGTACCAGTCACTTGAGCCAAGTTTACCCAGGGGACGTGAAGAACCCCAAACCACTTGGTGGGAATTAAGTCAAATTATATTAGTAATCACAGTGCGAGTCTACAGTGAACAGAAAGCTCACAGTGGCTTACAGGTGCAGAGGCTGAGGTATCGCACGCATAAAGGCATCCACAGGTAGGTGGTGAGTTGGCATAGCAGCTCAGCATTTTCCTTTCCATCTTTCTGTCTGCCATTTTTATGTCATTTTTTATTCCCACGCTTGTGTTTGCTGTATGGTGGTGGCTACACCGTAAGTCCCATAGTTGCTCAGCATTCATGAAGAAGAAAAAAGAGGAAGAAGGAAGAAGAGGCAGCACCAGCAGTCATCCTTTTCCTCCTCCTCTTCACACATACACAAAAATAGAAATAATGATATTATGAATCCCTGTGTATTCTTTACCCAGCTTCAACAACTATTAATATCAACATTTTACCAATCTAATTTCATCCATTCCCTTCTTACTTTAAAAGATGTATTTTAAAGCAGATCCCAGACAATGTATCATTTTCTCTACAAATATTTTTAAATGAATCTCTAACATTTGAAAATAACCACAATACCATTATATCATATAAAATTAACAATTAGTATCACCTTATACCCAGAACATATTCAAATTTTTCTAATTTTCATAAATGTTTGAATCAGGAGCTAAGCAATGTTGGTTGTTACATCTTTTATAATTTATTATTATATAAGACCCCTTGTATATTTATTATATAGATCCCTTATAATTTTTTATCAATTATTTGTTGAAAAACAACTGAGTTTTTTTTTTTTTTTGAGACAGAGTCTCACTCTGTTGCCTGGGCTAGAATGCCATGGCTTCAGCCTAGCTCACAGCACTCTCAAATTCCTGGGCTCAAGCAATCCTTCTGCCTCAGCCTCCCAAGTAGCTGGGACTACAGACATGTGCCACCATGCCTGTCTAATTTTATATGTGTGTGTATATATATATATATATACACATATATATGTATATATATATTTTAGCTATTCAGCTAATTTCTTTCTATTTTTTAGTAGAGACAGGGTCTCTTGCTCTTGCTCAGGTTGGTCTTGAACTCCTGACCTTGAGCGATCCTCCCACCTTGGCCTCCCAGAGTGCTAGGATTACAGGCCTGAGCCACCACGCCTGGCCAACTGAGTTACTTTTTGAAAAGAATTTCCCACATTCTGGATTTGGCTGACTGATCCTTTATGGTTCATTTTACATGCTCCTCTAGGGAGTTGGTTTGATTAAATTGATATAACTAAGTTCAGGTTCATTTTTTTGTGTTAAAAGTATTTCAGAGGTGATGCTGATCATATTGTATCACATCAAGAGGCTCATACCCGCCAGTGGTCTCATTTTTGCAATGCCAAGTCTGATCAGTGAGTTCACCTGATCCATTCACTATAAATTCCCCATCCGTATTTCACCTAATAGTTTTGGCACTTAATGATGATCACTGCCTAGGTCTCTTGTTTCATTTGGAAGTGAAATGTAATGATTTTATAATTCTATCATTCCTTCTGTATTTATTAACTGAAATTTTTCTATTAAGAAGAACTCTTTATCAGCTGTTTGTTTATCACAAAAACAGGCTAGGTGTAAGAAAGAAAGAATAAATATTTTATTTGTCCCTTTAGTTATCTATTTTTCATGGCAATAAGTTGTATCCTAGGCACTTCTAATGGTTGGTAGTGAGATGATTTTCTTCTAGCCTTATCATGAAAGATTTCATTTTTATGTATCTGTTGTGTTTTGAAAATTGAAGTCATTTTTTGATGCATAAATTATCCCATCTTTGGCCATTGAGAGACCATCCAAGTTGGCTCCTGTGTCTTTCTGACACCCCATTAGTCTTTGATAAATTCCTTGTCTCCTGGCACAAGGAAGGAGGCTAATTTTGTACATTTCTTCATTCATATCTGGTATTGGCCATTTCTCCAAGGTGCCCTTGTTCATTTTAGTGAGTGCTAGGGTGCTCATGGCTACTGACTTGGCAATTGTTCTTGGTTTTTCTTTTTAAGTGGATATAGTTAGGAAATGCGTAAATTTTTTTAAAGAGAAAAATACATCAGGGATTGCCAGTGCATAATTGCCTTTATTTTATTTTATTTTATTTTTTTTGAGACAGAGTCTCACTCTGTTGCCCGGGCTAGACTGAGTGCCGTGGCGTCAGCCTCACTCACAGCAACCTCAAACTCCTGGGCTCGAGCAATCCTCCTGCCTCAGCCCCCCAAGTAGCTGGGACTACAGGCATGCGCCACCATGCCCGGCTCATTTTTTCTATATATTTTTAGTTGGCTAATTAATTGCTTTCTATTTATAGTAGAGACGGGGTCTCGCTCTTGCTCAGGCTGGTTTCGAACTCCTGACCTTGAGCTATCCGCCCGCCTCGGCCTCCCAGAGAGCTAGGATTACAGGCGTGAGCCACCGCGCCCGGCCCACAATTGCCTTTATAAATGGCCATCTGTCCTTATGAGAAAGGCTAATAGAAAAATTCAAGATGTATATTTTGATGCTAGATTAATTGGGATTGGCTTTGGCTTCATAGAAGAGATATATTTGTAATATTTATTTGCCCAAATAAGACCAAAGTTTTTTTCTTTTTCATGCAAAAGAAGTCTGGTGATGACTGTGCAAGGAGCTGGTGCAGCAGCTCTGTGTTGTCATTAGTGACCCAGGCCCCTATCTTTCTTGCCATCTTTGGCATCTCAGCTTCAGTTAGTGAGGGCCACCATGCAATCTAAGTGTTAGCCAACCAATTAAGCCAACAATTAGAACCACTGCCAGCTACTTAAGTTTTCACAATGAATCCAGAATATCTGATAAGCATACCCATATCCACAAATTAAGCTTGACAAAAATTTATGTGCTTTTTTCTCCTTGGCCTCACATACTCAGAATCTGTTTACATTCATATTCTCCAGATTTTTGCCAACCATTATTGGTGTGTACACTTTGTCCTCCCAAGTATGACTTTTAAATTGTTCCTCTGAGGAACCCTGGGATTTGACTCTATGTATATATAACTCTGGAGACTTTGGGATAATGTGAGTCCATGAAGAAAAATTAAATTCCTCCCTTAAAGGTAACTCCTTTATACAGGGTTGTTATGGGTTTTTTTTTTTGTTTTTTTTGTTTTTTGTGACAGAATCTCACTCTGTTGCCCGGGCTAGAGTGCCATGGCATCAGCCTAGCTCACAGCAACCTCAAACTCCTGGGCTCAGTCAATCCTTCTGCCTCAGCCTCCTGAGTAGCTAGGACTACAGGCATGCGACACTATGCTCAGCTAATTTTTTATATATATTTTTAGTTGGCCAATTAATTTCTTTCTATTTTTAGTAGAGACAGGGTCTCGCTCTTGCTCAGGCTGGTCTTGAACTCCTGAGCTCAAAGGATCTGCCCACCTTGGCCTCCCAGAGTGCTAGGATTACAGGCGTGAGCCACCACGCCTGGCCTGTTATGGGGTCTTGAAGCAAGGCAAGGAACCATGTTATCTGATAGGAGAGGTAGGGATGCTTCCACTGAGAGTAAGGAGGTTTAGTGGAGGCTTCTGGGTTTGTAGCTAAGACCTCTGGATTCTCCCATAGGTCTACATATGTCTTCCTTATGATCCTTCCAGTTCTGCCCTTTCCTGCTATATACCCTACCTTTCACATAGGAGACCTGACACAGACAACAGAATATGATTTCAAGCTTGTTATTCTTTGTTTAAGCTATCCATCATTGTTAAAATTAGCCATCCAACCCCACAGTCATTGATTTTCTGAAACCCTTCATACTGTTGTATAGCAGTCTCCGAAACCTTTTTTTGAGTCAGGATCTCACTCTGTTGCCCAGACTAGAGTGCAGTGGTGCAATCATAGCTCACCATAGCCTCGAACTCCTGGGCTCAAGTGATACTCCTGCCTTAGCTTCTGGAGTAGCTGGGACTGCAGGTCCTCATCATCATGCCAGCTAATTTTATTATTAATTTTTAAATTTTTATTTTTTTGTAGAGATGAGGTCTTGCTACATGGCCCAGGCTGGTCTTGAACTCCTGGCCTCAAGTGATCCTCCCTCCCACTCCCAAAGTGCTGGGATTACAGGTGTGAGCCACCATGGCCAGCCCCCCAAAAGCTTTTAATGACCCTTTTAATTAGCTATTTTGCCATCTACCATGGATTTCCAGGAGTCCTATGCCTTAATATTGGATGGATTTCCATTATTTTCAGCCACAGCCAGGCAAGAATCCTGGATTATCTCCTACCCACCTTCTTTTTCTCCTGAAGGATTATTGACGCAACTTCCAGAAAATAATTTCAGAATTAGGGTTCTTAGCTGCAAGCAACAGAAATGGATTTTTGCTGATATATACAGAAAAGAAGTATACTGAAAGGATATTGAAAAGAATCATATAGAGGACTGAAAATCTAGGCTGAGAAAATGAGCATGAAGAAAAAAGGATTCAGCAAGAAAAATGGTTAAAGTCCTACTACAAAACTGGTTTGGTTAGGGCATTGCTGCCACTGTCACCACACCCTGGGCACTACAGCTTGCAGCTCCAATATCACTGGCACCGTCAGCATATTTGCAGTTGCTGCTGTTGCTGGCACTGCTACCACAGTGGTACCTGAACACTGGATGCTACTGCGGTACTAAATACTGGTACCACTGCGGCCATTGCCCTGCTGATGACACTACCAGATGAATTCACCACCTTCCTGGTTCCGTAAGTCACTAGCTCCACATTCAAAATCCTGAGGAGCTTGATTCTGATGAGTCTTCATTATGTACTCATGCCCTAACTACCACAGTTCCTGGGAACGCAATTATCCATCCTTCTCAGCTTCTTTCGCGGGAGGTAGGCTCTACCATCTATGAAGATTCAGAAGGTGGGGAAGTGTCCCCAAACATGAAAATGGGGGCAGAAGTTCAGACAAATATCTGCTATGAGTTGTGAAATGCTGTATTATGTTCTGGGATTGGAAAGTATGAAGAAAGAGTGGGAAAAAAACTCTGGAGTGGAAGCTTGGCCCAGAACAAGGGAAAACCTGGAAATCAAATTAGGGCATTTAGAATTTATTTAGTAGGCAGAAAGAGTCACTGGAAATTTCTGCACAAAAGAATCAAAGTGTGCTTCAGGGTTATTAATCTGCAACAGTTAGTGTAGAAGAGCATTTGGAGAAAGGGGATTTTAGAGGCAGAGAAACCAATGAGTAGTCCAGGGAACTCTCTACATAGAAGGTGATAGGTGCCTGAACTTGGATTGCATCTGTAGCAATGAAGGTAAGAAAATAGGTCAGACAATTGTAGAGATTAAATTCTAGGGCTCCCTAACAGAAAACACTTTTCACCAAAGCATTCTTATGTTCAATTTTCTTGATAACAAAAATACTAAGGTCTCTTCAGAAATGTTCTATTTCAAAGCAAATTCAGTGGTTGCCCAGGGCAGTAGTTCTCAGGGTGTGGACATCTGGGGTTCCTGAGACCCTTGCAGTGGTTCTGCATGGTTAAAACTATTTTCATAGTAATACTAAGATGTTATTTGCCTTTTCACCGTGCTGACATTTGCAATGATGATGCAAAACAATGGTGGTTAAAATTACTCCTTAGCATGAATCAAGGAGGGGTACTAAACTATAGTAGTCATTAAGTAGTCATTAGTCATTGTATTCTTCACCCACATACTTGTAGCAAAACAAACAAAACAAATAAGGAAGCCAGTTTCACTTAAAATATCTTTGATGATGCAGTAAAAAGCATTAATTTTATTAAATCTTGATCCTTGAGTGCCCAGCTTTTCAATAATCTGTGTGATAAAATGAGAAGTAAACATGAACACTTCTGCATATCAAAATACATAATTCTCTCAAGAAAACACTTGTGTGATTGTTTGAACTTTGAGCTGAACTCACTTACCCCCTACCTGGGGAACATCGTTTTTTCTTGAAAGAATGACAGACAAACTATTATTGTTCAACCTTGGCTATTTAGCAGATATTTTCTTGAAAGTGAATGAAATGAGCCTGTCACTTCAGGAAAACAATAGTACTTGTTGCCAACGATAAAATTTAGACTTTTGAAAAACTTGTATCTGCCACCATGACCTTGACAGTATCCTAACACTTAATGATTTGTCTAATAATTATTGGTGAAATTAATGAATGTGAGTTTTTTGATATTGCATAATGAACTGTGTCAACATTTGGAAAATCTGTATAACTCAATGAGCCAATAATTGCCAAATGACCCATGCAGGATGTTGCAAAATCATGGGTAAGAAATCTATTCAAAGTGCAATATAGATCAATAGATTTTAACGTAACTGAGAAGAAAAAGTTCAATGATTTGTTTTTAAATTCCATATTGCAACTAACCTCTAAGAAACTCTCACTTGCCCAGTTTTGGTGTAGTTATCAAAGAAGAATTTCCATAATTATCTGGAAAGGTTATTAAAATACTCTTCCCTTTTTCAACTAAGTATCTATGTGAGACTGGATTTTCATCATATACCTCAAGCACAATAACATATCAGAACAGATTAAATGTAAACGCAAATATGAAAATCCAGGTCTTTTCTATTTAGCCACATATTAAAGAGATTTGCCAAAATGTAAAATGATACCACTCTTAATATTTTTCAGTTTTGAAAAACGTATTAAGTTAGTATATAACTGTTTATTATTTTTTTTCACAAAAATTTCTGACTTTCATTTTTGTTATTTTTTTAAAATGACATCATTAGCGATTTGGAAAATGCAAATCAAAACCACAATGAGATACCACTTCATACCCACTAGGATGGCTATTGAAAAAAAGTAAAAATGTTCCCACACTGCTGGTGAGAAAGTAAAATGGTGCTGCCACTTTGGAAAATAGTTCAGTAATTCCTCAAAAAGTTAAACAGAGAGTTACCTACCACTATATGACCTACAATTTCCATCCCTAGGTATGTATCCAAGAGAACCGAACATATATATTCACGAAAAGCTTGTATACATATGTTCATAGCACCATTATTCATAATAGTCAAAAAGTGGGAACAACCTAGATGCCTATCAATTGATGAATGGATAACAAAATGTGGCATATTCCCAAAATGGAGTATTATTTAGCCATAAAAATGAATGAAGTACTGATCCATGCTACAACATTGATGAACCTTGAAAACATTATGCAAAGTGAAAGAAGTTAAACACAAAAGGTCATAGTGTATGATTCAGTTTATATGAAATATCCAAAATAGGCAAATCCTTAGAGACAGAAAATAGATTAGTGATTGCCAGAGGCTGGGGGCAAAAGAGAATGGAGAATGACTGCTAATGGATATATGGATTTCTTTTTGAAGTAAAGAAAACATTCTGGAATTAAATTATGGTGATGGGTTCACAACCTAGTGAATATACTAAAAAAACACTGAATTGTACATTTTTAAATGGTGCATTTTGTGGTTGCAAAATATATCTAAATAAAAAAAATGTGCCAGGGAAAAAAGTGTGGCTTTAGTGCTTAACCATTAATAATAAAGCTATTTCCATTGCAATATTTTGAATAGTAGGGTTCGAAGGGTTGAATATTGATGTAGGTCATGCAAAGATACAAATGCTAGTGATTTTAGAAAAAGGCAACTTTTCTATTTTTGCTTCTGACCTTACTAGCCCTAGTACATTTGCCTCATTTCGATGCTAATGATCATTAACATAAAGCAGAATCCCTACAGCTTTCACTTTTTAGCAAGAGTAAGAATGCTCTGTGACCAAAGCTATACGATTTCTTGACATTTGCTGCAATCTCAGGGTAACTGCCATTAGGAAGAGAAGGAAGCCATATGGAGAGTGGTTGGAAATTGGAGGTAGGGTTGGGGTGGGTAGTCTTTTTTGTGAGCACAGCAGTAGGAATGAATATCTTGGCAGTGATGTTACTCAAACAATCTGGCTGAAACTGGCATTCATGGTTTGAAAAGGTTTGCTCTGTGTGGGTCAGAACTCTGCTTGTAGGTCTGTCCTACCGCTTGTTAGAGGGACCAGCAAGATCAGAGCCCTGTCCTAGCAGGAAGGGGTTCAGGGGCTCCTGCTCCAATGGCAGGAGACAGGAACTGGGAAAGAAGAAGCTCAGCCACAGAGACTAGATGATGTTGTTGGCATAAGGAAAATGCTTCAGTTTTAGGGGCCTCAGGCACCTATCATTTGGCTAAGTAACCAAGTTTAGGTTATAGAACTAACTCTAGATCCAATCAGCTAGAATTATTATTATTTTTTTAACCCCAGCCTTATATGTCGGCTTGGGAGGAATTTCTGTAAGTGCTAAATGCTTATTCATCTTGCATATGGACTTCTGTTTGTTTTTTGTATATGTTTGAACCAATGATGGAATATTTACTACTACTGAAAAACAAAAGTACTGAATTACTGAATGTTCCCGAATGGCCAAAAAAAAAAAAAAATACAAATAGTGTACACTATATACAAATAGTGTATGCTGACAACACAGAAAATGGGCTCACTGAAAAGTATTAATTATAGGAAAACACATTTTGCAATTTTGTTGAGTTTCATTGTATATTTTTAAATTGGTTTAATCTCTTTTTCAGTGAGAGCAAGCTCCAGTTAACAAAAATATGTATAATGTTTTACACAACAATATCTCTCTTGGCATTAGAAAAGCTTGACATTTGATTTTCTTTAAACAAAAAGCTTGTTCTCTGTAGGGTACAACAATGTTTTTATCTTAATATTTTATGATCGTGCCATTATTTTTTGAAATCTGAATTTCAGTACATGACATACCATCAGGCTCCTTGTTGGCTTGCCTAAAAAGGCCTCTTCAGTTTTTACAATTTGACCCAATCTTACTTTTAAATGGCAACATCTTCCGCTTCCTGGTATTTGCTAGCCATAGAGTCTAATCTCAATATTCCTCAAATTAGCCATGTTTTTAAATGTTTGTGTCTGTTCTGTTTTTTTCCTTTCCCAAGTATTCCCCTTCTTAGCCTGCCCAATTTCTGTTAATTTCTCTGTAAATACAGAGACTTGGCTTCACCACACAGAATCAGTCACTCTGGGCTCTGTGTTCCTACCACGTGATATGTAGTGGCCCAGGGCGATATCTCACTCTGCACACACTCTAAGGAGCACTATGGCCTTTGCAGAGGTGCCTCTGGAGTCTCCTTATGTGATGTGTGTGATAAGTGGATGGGAGAGGAGGCATTTGACTAGGTAGACTTCCTGGCCTTCCAACTCAGTGTTAAAAAATGGTGGGGCTCAGAAGACACTACCCCAAAACATGGCATTTGAGAAAACAGCAGAAGCAGAAAGATCTCACTGGCCCTCTCCTGTTCTTCTCCCATGAAGCAGGCCATAAAAGAATTCTTTGACCTTTCTCTGACCTTCATTCAAGAGATGCCCTTCCTATACCCAGAGAAAAGGAATGTCTGCATCTCTGTGCAGACACAGAGAAGAATCTAAACAAACAGGCCCTGCTACGCCCCCCCATTTATTAGCATTAGATCATACACTTTTGTCTTCTAATCATATTTCTTTATAACTGTCTACTCTTCATCAATCCTAAACATAAAAATATACAGGTTTCCCTGCTTCTTTGAGTCTTCATTTCTGAAGGCTCCCATATCATGTAAAACTTTAAAATATAAATAAATGTGTATGCTTTTTTTCTTGTTAATCTGTCTTTTATTACAGGGGTCTCAGCTATGAACCTCTATTATAAGAGAGGAAAGATTTTTTCCTCCCTTACAATTCAGTAACTCTATTTTTTTTCTACACAGAGTTTCCATAGAAAACTATTATGTTTAAAGAAAGAATCCATGTTTGTCAAAAAATATATATATCTAAAAACCACTTGTTTAGAGAAAAGAGTATGAACTCTGTAGTCAGATATTAGTTGTCATTTAAACCCCACTGCTCATTAGCGGGATTACCTTGGTGACTCATTGAGTCTCTCTGACCTTAGTTTCCCATTTGGAATATTGGATAAATAATACCTAGTGGATAGGATCATTGTTAAGATTAAATAGGGTTCTGTGTACAATGTGTCTGGCCCATTAATGAATAATAACTCTTTGCTTTCTCTTTCAGCATATAACGTGCATAATTTTAACAACGTGTTTATATCCCCCATTAGAATATACACGCAGGGAGAGAGACATAACACAGTGTCTGGCAAAGACTGGGCACTCAATAAATGTTTGTTGAATTAATGAATGGCTCTGATTTCTTTCCAAATTGCTTTGTAAGTCATGACTTTTTACCTGCTTTAAGTGAACAATTCTATATTTAAACCAGAAATATACCTGATTTAAGTAAAAAATTGAATGAGTTTACAGCTATTTCATCTTCTCTCTCGTCTCCAACTTGTTTTGGATTCCAAATGATTGTACTTTCTAGAATTCTAAATGAATATTTGAGGTTAAAAAAATTGTTTCTTCATATTTGTACCCATTTTGTTTAGCTATTCATTCCCTTTGTATTATTTTGCTCTTTGAAGTTCCAGGACACATTCACTTCAATTTTGTCATGGTTAGTTTTCAAATAAAAAGGTCTTTATTGAGCATCATTCTACAGGTACTTGTGTTCTCTGTCTCAAAATTAACTGGGCTCATTGATGACTTGCTAAATTATGATGTCATTAGATCCCATAGGTATGCTTAGAAAACAAAAAATTTATAATCTTAATTATTGCTATGGAAAATCCATAAAAGATAAATGAATGCTGGCTGTGCAATAGCCTTTTATTCATTAAAGGATGAGATATTTGATGGGAGAAGAGGGTTTTTCTTTTATTGCTAGATTAAAAGTTTTCATATGCTCACATTTAGAATTATTATCTCAGAAGGTACAATGGTTATTGCAAATTTGTATTTTTCTCTTTTAGAGACTTTTATTAACCATGAAAAGATTTCCCTGGGCAATGCTTTTGATTCTGAACAAAACTAATCATATGTATCTTTTGTGAAATTTTTATACTGGAATGAAGTAGTAAAATAAAATATCATGTAACTTCTCCAGAAGTGCTTATATGAACCAGGGTACCACTGAAAAGTAATCCTTTTACATCATTTTGGAGGTTAAAGTCCAGAGAAGGGTCTGGCTTTGACTGGAATATTTAGTAAAAGCTACATGAAGTTCATGTTTAAGTGAAATCTTGAAGAATTAATAGGAATTTTCATGGTGAGGAAGTGGTGAAAGTGTTTCAGGTAGGGGGGATAGCCTCCACCAGTTGATGTTGGGTTTGGCTTTTATGTGATAATCTTACAATGTTAAAAGCAGCTATTATGATGACTGTCAGTCTTTGCTCTTTAGGGAAAGGCATATGTGAAGAAGGTGAAAAGAATTGGCAATTTCCCCTTCATTAACCTTCTCTTCTGTCCTGGAACAAATTGCCCAGCAAAGTAGGCTGGGCAAAGTTCCAGGTTGCTACTAGAATGTTTCTCGAATGTTAGGTACTGCCACTCCCACAGAACATCTTTGCTCTGCAACTTCCTTTTCCTGCATTATCTATAAAAAAATTCTAAAAACTGAAACTTACAAACCAGACTTTCTGAAAATTGCCTTAGATGGGACACTTGGTCTTGCCTGAAGACGAATCTTCAGTCCTTTCTATTATCTACAACTTATTTATTATCTTGTTCCCATTTATTCCACATGTCTTTATCTTACCCTCCAACTAATATAAAGATCTTGGGGCAGAATATATCTTATACTTTATGTTTTTCTAGAACAGTTTAACATAGTGCTGGAATCTGGGTGGAGCTTCATAAATACCTATTAGATTTCTTCTTTGATTTGGCCACCATGATGATGAGAGAAACTGCTGAAAAATATGTCTGGTCAAACTGAAGTTATTAATATAATAGTGGAAGTGGGTATGTGTAAGATATTTCCCATTGGCCTTCCACACCCATTCTCCACTCTTCTCTACCCTGCTTTGACTGACTTTTGTGAACAGTATCAACTCACTCTCTTGCCCTTTGGTTTCCATTTGGGTTTAACCATAGCATTCCATTTGGGTTTCACATTGGTAGGAAATCAGAGGGGCAGGAGAGTGAGGTTAGGGTAGTTATCCACCCAGCTCTCTTTCTGCAGGGTCTCATGGCTGCTTTCCTCTCCTTGTGTCCATGGGTTCTTCTGAGCAACCTTCTCTTACACCTATAGCCACAACCCTCTTCAGGTTCCAATAATTGCACAATCCCCTTGTCCTTTGAGATCTAGAAATGGGAATGACTCTCAATTATTTTAGCTTTGGGATGCTTCACTATCACTTGTTGATTTCCTTAACCCAGCCCATACCTTTCTAACAGTACCTCCATTAAACTCTTTCCTGACTCGTCTATATCCTGTTGGGATTCTGACTGATATAGGTAGTGCCCAAAACTTTCTGGGTTACTCTAGAAAAAACAATGTGCATTAATTTTTGTCACTGTAGAGCAAAAATATAGTCTAATTTAATGTGAATGTTTACTATGCAGAAATAAAACAGACATGCAACCCTCTGAAATGGATGCCTGAGGAGACTACATAGGATTTTAAATTACGACCTTTAGTGATTTGTGGACCAAACCGAATTTCTTACTCAGCACTACACTTTTGTAAACTTGTTTATGTAACAAAGATGTTTCCTGCCCAATGATTTAATGACCAGTTATTAACCAGCCTGTTCATTATAACACATTGTTTAGGAGCTTAATTGACTCAACCCTCCCATGCAAGATAAAACTTGCTCAGGAACCCCTATGATTCTTCCAGTCTTTATGTAAATGAGAGCGTGAACTAAATATTTGTGTGAATAACAAATGATAGCCTGACTCCACATTTTTTTTCAATAGTGGAAGAGTAATAAGAAAGATCACAATAGTATTAGAAATGACGGAAATGTATGATTGCTAGGTAAATCTTGTTTTTATGGAAGAATAAGATAATCTTAAAATATTACTGCTGTTATGATTTTTTAAAAAGGAACTTTCTCTTTCAGTTAAGGGCATTTATTCATCAGATATTTTTTGTTAAGATGTATGATTTTTACATTCATGCTTCTGCAAATAGGAGAAATATCCAATGGAAGGCAATGTTAATTTGGCAATAAACCTAAGATTCTCTTTTAAGGTTGTTCTCTAATTATTACTTAGGAAAGTATAGTTTTCGAGACATATTAAGAAAAATATTTCTCTAAAATGTTCTTTCTTCATTTTTCTCTTAGAGTCAATTTATACTTGGGTTAATGAGGAAATCTGTTATCATAGCTGAAAGCTATCATAATAGGAGCTCTAAAAACATAAGATAAATGAATGAATGAGTGAGATTTTTCTATAGCTTTAGAAATGGTTTAATAAAGTGTCTGAATAACAATATAAAATTTATGCACATATCTGTTATATCAGAGTACATTTGAGTATCTTCTCTGTTTCAGGCACTGAAGTAGGTGCTAAAGATATTTTTGGGTAAAAGCCAATGTCATGGCAATATCATCATTAATCAGGAGTGATGTTCAAATATTTAACAACTCATGCATCACAATCCCATACAATCAGAAGAGAAGTCAGCAGTAAACTACAGATTCAGCTGGACCAGTGCATCCCAGCTGAGTGTCCCCAACATCTAATTGTTGGTTTCATCACTTGTAGCCTCTGAGTCATTCACTGGAGATTTTCATTTGTCTCTCAGTTGAGACCAGGAAGGATAGCTGCAGCTCCTTTTCTTGTCTGTGTGTCCTCTGTTCCTGTGTTTCTGAGCTGTGCCAAGCCCTTTCACCAGGTGCTGGTCTGAATTTTGGGTCTTCAGCTTCCCCAATCTCTGGATACTCACCTTGATTTTTTTGGTCATATATCTGCATCTGGGCTCCTGACTGTATTGTAATATTAATATATATTTGAGTTCTGAAGTCTCCGTTCCCATCTCCCTCCTGTGACCATCATATGGCACTTTATTTTGTGGTGTTTGTTTCCCTTGGTTATTTAAGTAAAGATCTTACCACTCCTTCTAGATTGCAAGTTCTTTGACAACAGGGAGCAATTTTTATAGAACTATACACACACACACATACACACACACATACCAATAGCCTCCAATAGTAAGAAATTATTATTACTTTATTAGATATGGCAATAATATTGTAATTTTGATTTTAAAAATTCCTTATCTAATAAATATATATACTGAAACATTTATAAGGAGAAATGGTATGATATCTGATATTTATTTTAAAATACCCCAGGAAACAAATTGTGGGGTACAGAGTAGATAAAATAAAAATAATAGAATATTGATCATTTTCAAAGCCGGGTGATGGGTATATTGGGGTCATTGAACTTTTTCTCTACTTTTATATGTTTAAAAATTTCCATAATAAAAGTTAATTTATCTATAAGCATGGATAATATAAATATAAATCTTCCAGTTTTAAGGCCTTTGCACTTCCTAATTCCTTCTTCTTGGAACACTTTTCCATCAAGTGTGCATAGGGTAGTCTTATTGTCATCGTTTAGGGCTAAGGACTCACTACTCCCTTATCTAAAGTTACCTGTATTCTATCCAGCCACTAGTTTTTTATTGTATTTTGCTTATTTATAAAATTTATCACTAGCCAATTTTTTATACATCTTTCTGCATTGTCTGCATCCCCAACAATTAACATAGAGCCTAATACATAGTAGGTGTTTAATAACTTTTTAAAATGAATACATAAAAATAGCTCTGTTTTTGCCCCTATTGCATTCAACCTTTTTATTGGCAACTTAAAAAAAACATAAAAAGACATGCTTATCACATTTGTAGATGACATAAAGCTGGACACTCACTTCTAATTTAGATTGAATGTAGAAATATCTCAATGTGTTGAAGTGAAGTGCTGGAATAAAACTATTTTAACAGGGATAAAGGTAAAATACAAAATTTTAAGTAAAAAAATCCACTATAAAAAAGCATATCTTAGCAGCATATCATGAATAAAAAGACCTAGGAATTTTAACAGTAGGCTGTTTGGTGGCAAAAATAGGTAACCTGATTAATAGAGGTACAATATCCAGACAATGGTGCCACCATATTCTGCCAGGTTTAACACACTTTTGGAGCAGTAATGCTTGTGTTGGTTATTTGATCATCTGAATATTTATTTACACTCACTTCCAATTCATTAACTTTTAACAAGCAGTGTAAACTGTAATATTCACTGGCCAGCAATTTCTGTTCTTACAGGCAACCTAAATGGAAAAACAAAAGAGTAATCAGCCATCTGATTATTGAGCAAGGATAATACAGTACTTATCTTTGATGACATCAGACTTTGATAGTCTGAGCTGTCATCTTCACACCAGGGATGTTTCTGTAGAATGAATGATCTTCCCAGGCTCTAGCTGTCACTGGGCTTAGGTTTAGGGTGGTAATGACTTCCCTCTGTTGTTGGCCTTTGGGGAACTCAGCATCTCTTTTTGGGTCTCCCAAGTCTGCCGTCATTCCTGTAGGAATTCCTGTTATCAATTCTATTCAATATCCCAATTTCCTTTAGTATACAAATTGGTACCATAACTTTTGGGATTCATGGGCTGTAAAATTGTAGAAGGGACAAAGTTTGTGTTCCTTAATCATTATTCACACACACCATATATTGAATCATTTATAATAATAATTTTTAAAAAGTACTTAAGTATTTAAGTCTGCCAGATACTTTGCATTCCTTATTCCTATAACTGTAGGACAAAGTAGGTGTTATTATTTGCATTTTACAGATGAGGAACATGCATGCAGCTCAGAGAGGTTAGGTAATTTGTCCAGGGGATAGTTTATAGATGACAGAGACTTAATTTAGTCTGATTCCAAGGTTCACATTGTTATTCTCACTACACCTACTATCTCTCTTGTTTCTATCATGCATATAGGATTCTCTTTTGCTAATCTGATTACTTAGCTGGATTCTGGTGAGTTTTTTGAAGAAAAAGACTATATTATTTTCTTTTATTTCCACTGCCTAGCATAATGTCTGACTAATGGTAGACATACAATGCCTTTTTGAATGAATGAATAGAGGTGAAATGTCACTTAACCGTTAACCTGTGTTTCTATTCTTTGGGAATATTTGAAGCAGGTCTTTGATTTCATATTTACTTCCCTCAAAACTCCTTCATGTGCCCTTTCCCTCTTAATCACTGACCCTCATATTTATGCACGTGGTTTTTTCCAATATGCCTTCCTTGCTGAAAATACAGATATCTCTGTATCAGAGATAAAGTTAAGCCTGGCAACTAGGAAATGGTGAGAAAATACAAAATGTGAATAATGATGTTATTTATTTGGTGGGACTGGGGTTAAAGGTAAAGGACAGATGAAATTACAAGCAACTTAAATCCCCCCACACTCTCTCTTAACACCTATTGTTTTATTTGGCTACACTACAGGTGATGTTAATCCTGTCCCTGTCACTAGCAAAATAAAGAGATTCCATTTCCTATATTTTAGCATATATACAAAAATGCATTGAGTATAGTGGTTATAGGTTATTATACTTATTAAAGTATATATACTTCCCTTAGAAAATGGCTTAGGAAATGCCAAATGAATGGCAACAAATGACATATCTGGTCATTGCAATTCTCTTTATTTAGCCACAGATTGAGTATGCTGACATATTTTATAGAATGTTTAACAAAAACACTGGCCAAATTCAAAAGGCACGGTGTTCACTTGCAGCAGGGCATTCTGTGGTAGGGAAAGTGCAATCCAAGTTTACTTTTAGTCATGTGGTAATGCTTTGGCTTTTGCCTTTGAGATTCTGATATGGAAACAACCTAATTGGAAGTCAAAATATTACAATTATGCAAAGAAGGTATTAGATTACAAAAGGTATTTGAGTAAACTTCTTTTTGATTGATTTATTCTTAAAACTTTCTCCCAACTTCTTATTTTGAAAAATTTAAAATTAGCAGAAAGATTGAAAGGATAGTAAAATGAATATCCATATACCTTTCTCCCACATTATTAACATTTGCCATATATATTTTATCTCCCTTTAAAACTAATAATACTTTTTGTAGAATTTAGAGCAGATAACTAATAAAAATTCTACATTGTTTTATTGTCTTTAGACACAACTAGATCTATAAGCCCCACAAGAGCAAGAGCTAGGGTTGTCTTACACATTGCTACATCCCCAGCACCTAATATGTTTGGCTATAGTAGGAGCTCAATAGTCACTGACTGATAGACTGTGTTCTTTATACACTTGACCCTTACAAGCTGCACAAATCAATCAAATCTTGAAAGAAAGTTGACTTGATCTTAAAGTAAAATATTAAAAATTGTACTCAATTATCAAGGGGAATATGTCTAAATCCTTTTCTTTTTCTCAGCCCTTATTACAATGTCTTGTATCAGATACCTGTGCATTAATGACAGAATGAAAAAACTTGGTTGGAATATCTAAGATAGTCCTAAAGATGATGAAACTTTGGAAAATAAGCCTCAATAATAACAATTTGAAGAGTGAGTTTATTCAGACTGGGATAATCCATAAATGGACGTGGCATTTGAATTGGTTTCTGTTGCAAGATTAAGTTCCAGAGATGGAATTCAGAGAAGAGGAAGAATAATGAAAATAGAACAGAAAAAAAGGAAAATAAGCTTAAACTACTCTATAGGAATTCTTAGACATAAAGAAGACTTCTTAAGAGTGAAAGCTGTTCAGTTTTGAAATTGAGCAATTACAGAGGTACTTCCCTTCTGTAGATCTCTTCTTCTGTGAAGTAATGTATTACAAAATAGAAAGTTTCTAGGATCTTTTAATAGGTTTCTGACTAAAAAAACACATCTAAACATATCAAATAGATAAAAATAATGTCAAAAGGATGCTTCACCGTTGCTTACATAATAAAGTCCAAATATCTTAGCATATAATTGAAGGTCCTTTGCAAAAGTAACTCCCCACTAGCTCAATGAGTTTGCTGTCCTTGTCCCACATCTAGCCTGGCTTGTGGTCCAGAGTTTTTAAACTATGTTCTATGGAACTCTAGTGATTGTAGTATAAAGCATCTGAGTTAAAAATTTTACATGGTGGAATAAGTTTGAGGAAACTTTCATACCATGTCCCTAACCCCCTATTGGAGATTTGTTATGTACATTAGCCCAATTAGAGTCTCTGAAAAATTCTGGAGTGAGAAACCAGAAACCATTTTAATAGACAGTTTGCCAAACTTACTTGACCAAGGAATTTTTAGGATAACAGAATATTTATTAACATTATGAAGGACATTTCCCCTTAGAATACATGTTGCAAAATGCTGCGTAACCATCACAGTGCTTGGAATTTCTTTAATGTTGTTCATGCCATTTCTGCCTGTAATAATTTAATTTACTTAGGAAAAGCCCCTGTCCTCAAAATGATATTCTAAGGCACTTATAAGAAGCAAGCCACTGATGATGGGGAGGACTTATGGAACTGATTCTGTGATTTAAATCTATGTCTATCTGCCCTACAAGGTGTGTGATCAACTCTCTACTATGTAGTTGGAAGCATAATCTTACTGTATAGGTGTTCTGTATTCTTTCTTCATTTTTGACTAATTAAATCTCAACAGTTTGTGTCATTTACGTTTTAGTCTTTTGGATAGAAATTTTCAGAATCAAAAGATATGTGCAAATAATTTATATATGGAGTGATAGTGAATGAAATCCCATTTGAAAAAAATTGTTTCCATGAAGTAGATAGTATTTGGTAATTTCAAATTTTCACTTGTTAAGTTTTGCAGCCCTTACTCAAATGTGTGCCAATTATTGAAAGAGTAACATACAATTAAATTTATAAAATAAAATGAGAATATTCCTTGGTGAACAGAAATTACCTTTGTTGACATATGCTTATGTGTTTATTTAGAGAAGTAGCAAATGGATGAATTATTTGTATTTAGTACTCATTACTTTGTTTCTCTAAGATGTCCGTAAATTGTGTCATTCATTCATTTATTCATGAATTTTTTCAATTTATGGTTGGGAGGCCATTTCCCATAGGTTTCTCATGTTTCTGCACATCTTGTGTGCAGAGGCACTGACAGTCTTTTTTTCTGGACAATCTTTTCAAAGATCTTTGGTGATGAACAGAAGATAGAGATAGTTTCTCTCTCTCTCTCTGGATACAAACCTCTGGAACAGGTTTGTTTGTTGTTTGGTGTGATAAAAATAATGTCTTTCTTTGGAGGAAAGGTTGGACCGGTTTTCTTGCAGCTCAATCTCTTATAGTAAAAGGTGGGGATTTCCTAACTTCAGGCTTTCTTAGTTTAAACTCGTGGGAACAGCAGTTACCTAGGCTGTTCCATGTACCACATATGGGACTTGAGGGATAGGGGGCCAACATCAACAGCTCAGGGTGCTGACTATGCCAGGAATTATAAAGATCTTTGTCTCTGACCCAGGAGTCTTGTGTCTTCTGCCAGTATCCAGAAACTATGGCAGGCTAACTTGCCAGCTTGCAAAGCTTGGCAAAAGATCCTTAACAGTTCTTCACCCAGGTTTTTTCCTGAGTGTTATCAGGCTTGCCTTGGATAAGGACCCCTGGTGTGGGTCATTGCTAGATGACCAGGGTGAGGCAGAGATAGAATCTGGAGAGAAAAGCAGTACTGGCCTGAGGCACATAGGGGACTTTAATAAGGGTACAGAGTTGATCTGATACTATCTAAGAAGAGCTACCTAAGCTGGGTTCAAAGCAGACCTGAATGAATTGATGGACTAAGAAATTGTTAGGTATCTGAGGTTAAGATGGTTCACATCTAAGACAAAGGTGATCAGAAACAAGTTGGCAAAAAGTAACCCTTGATTCATTTCTGCTCTAGGGCATGGCTATTCATACCGACTGGACTTTTTCCATTCCTCCAAAAGTGATTCTTAGGTAAGTCTTTGATTTCTTAAGTTGTCAAGTCTTATTCTAACCCTATAGCAGGCTCTAGTCATTTTTACTACCAGTGCTTAACGGAAAGTGATGTTCTTGGTCTGTTGGAGAACACTGGCTGAGCTCTGAGACTTTTCTTTTTGAATGTATTGGTTCTTGGTGTCTGGTTGTCCAGATTCTTCTCTGGGATAGTTTTTCACTCCTGAGATCAGTCACCCTTGAGGGTAGGGGTACTTTGGGCCTTAAGAGATCACTCTGGATAATTTTTGAAAAGATCAAGCTGATAGTGGCATAAATAGTAACAAATTTCTAAACCATGTGTCATTCAGTTTTCTCAGTACAATTACGGTTCCCTCAGGAATTTGGAACTGTTGGCCTTGCTCTTTTTAAAGGGAAATGTGGTTAAAATAGCAGCAGTCAGTCTAAGCTGGCAAGCCAAAGCAGTAGTGGCTACTTTTTTATACTCATAAATAGACTTGTAAAAATGGATATGCCATGAAATGCAATGGCCACAGAGTGATCACATGAAAGTTAATAGATAAAACTCTCCAGCTATTCCAGACTCTTAATTTTGGCTTGATTCACAGTGCCCTTCCAAGTGGTTAGTCAACTATTATATCAATGTTATTGGCAGGATCTATAAAAAATAATTTTTAATGACTCTAAGGGGAACATTGAGGAGCAATTTAACTATTTTAGAAATGTATAATGTCTTGTTGCTCTGCAGTTTGATTATTCTTATCTTCAATGGGAAACATGCTTCTAAAAGTTAAATTTAGAATAAAAAAGGCAA